>JACWBX010001928.1:0-39883 GCA_014622435.1 Polypedilum pembai | reverse complement strand
TATGCAGCAAATGTGTATTTTCTATAGAACACGCTCTTTTTTTATTATTAGTTTCTATGTAGTGAAAAACAATGCGATGTCTATTTCGATTGCATCATCGACTCAATACATCATCTCAATATTATAAAAAAAGCGCTCACAAGTTTGGACTTTCGATTAATGACGTTTTTGTGTTCAGTCAGAAATGCATTTAGAGAGACGATATTTGAGTTGCAAAATGAAATGAATTTGATAATACATGAAGATACGAATTGCGTTTGTTTTCATATGTCATTGGAAAATGCATTGGGGCTGACATATGAAATTCCATCTGACTATAAAATCAGAGAACTTACAAGCAATAATATTGATAAAATAAACAATGCTTGGCCTTATAGATTTGAACAATCAGAATTTTTCATAGATTACACAATCAAGTATCATGTGAATGTAGGTTTATTTGATAATTATAAAAATTTGATTGCATGGTGTTTGCGTTATGATAACGGTTCTCGTGGCATACTTCAAGTTGATGGCAAACATCTAAGAAAAGGCTTTGGAGAGTTAGTTGTGAGAGCAATAGTAAAGAAAATTGTTAAAAATTTCAATTGTGATTTAATTGCTCTTGTTATTCCTGAAAATGAAAAGTCAATGAAATTATTTAAAAAATTAGGTTTTGAAATGTTATCAAACCACACATATTTTGGTCTTAAAACAGCATAAAATAAAAAAAATCAGTAATACTAACCGTCAGTGACGTGTTAATAGCGCATTTTTCTATTACAGATCAGTGTTTTCTTGCAAAACCTAAATTACTGAAAATTCAATGAAACTGATGTCAAAATAATTTCAAAATATTTTTCTGTGAAATTCATGAAAAATTTTGTACAAAATTGAAAATGCACTGCACAGCAATTGTTATTTAAAAAAGATTTTTTCGGATTTTATCTAAATTTTTGAATTAACTCGTGAACAGCATAGAGTTTCGGAAAGAGCTTTTGTTATACAGGTCTCATGGTCGGCAGCAATAGATTATCACAAAAAGGTTCGCAAAAAACCAATCTGGTAAAGATGAGTTAGAGAGACAGATAGACGGGTGGACAGACAGAGAGACGGACAAAGTGCGGATAATACTGCCTTTTTTCTTTGAAGAGAATGCGCTAAAAACATTATTATCTCTTGTTATTTTGTTCTTTTTTTCTTTCTCACACTCAGCAGCAAATGAGTTTAATGTTTTTTTAAATAGCTTCTCAGTAGCATTTTGTAAGTTGTAGAATCATGTCAAATAATAAACATTCTCTAGTTGAAATTCCAATTGAATCTCTTTTATTGCTGAGAGACACATTTAAGGTTAATTGGCCAGAACACATTGCAGCATTTAATTTAATTGATAATTTGATTGATCGATTTGCGAAGTATCCAGAACAAAGAGAGATTCAGAAAATCTTAAGTGTTGATGGAGACATTAGTGACTCAACTATGATTGTAATATTGGTGAGAGTGTAAAATTTAAATGAGAGAGTGAATGTTTTAAATAGAGAATTTATTTTTTTTGTTTAGAATGATAAAGATATTATTGTTGCGACGCTTGATCCAGAATTTAAATTATTGAAAATTGGTATTCGTTTGATAAATTTTGATAAAATGATGATGTTTATGGGAGCAAAATGTATTTATCGTGAAATTATCATGGAAATGATCGAGGAAAGAAATTTGAAACTTCTTTTTGAGGATAAAACAATTATGGTACATTTATCAAAAGAGGACGCTCTTAAGTTGGAAATAAATGTACCAGATGAAGTCGAGATAGAAAATTTGTCTCTTAACGATGCTGAAAAAGTCAATTCTGTTTGGACTTTTGCTTCACCTGATTCAATTGACTTCATTCGATATGCAATCAAATTCAATAGATCTGTTGGAATTTATGAAAAATCATCTAAAGAATTAATTGCTTGGTGTCTTGAACATGACTTTTATTGCCTTCTAGCACTTCAAGTTGATGCTAATTATCTTCGAAAAGGTTTTGGAATTCTCGCTGCAAAAGCACTCACAAAGAAAATAGCTGAAGAGAAAAATGTTGATGTAATTGCTAACATTATTATTGAAAATTACAAATCAAGAAATCTCTTTAAAAAAATTGGATTTAAACAAATCGATGATAATGTATGGATTGGTGTTATTAAAAATTAACTTAAAGGAAAAATTAAGCTAAATTTGCGATAATTTTAACAAAGATTCCAAAAATTTTCTCAATTGCATTATTCCTAAGCTTCTCAACCTTTTCTAATTTGAACTAACTTAAAAAAAATCATTTTCAAGAAAAAAAATAAAAAAATTGTGCATTATTATTGTCTGTAATTAATGGCGTCTAATTAAATTGAAATTACATACTTAATAAAAGAAAAAGTACTTGATCTTTTGTAGGTGGGCAAAAAATGAGTGGGATAGTTATGACGCATTTACGAGAGCTCATCATCTTCACACTAATTTAAAATCTTCCCTAATTTATATTGATTGTTTTTTCTTCCAGACCATTGATTTTTAGCTGGCGTAAGCATCTTACACGTGTCTATATTTATTGTTTAACGTGTTGTTGATTCAGCATGAGTTATGAATTTATAATGATGCTATGCACACAGAAAATAATTAAAAGAGCTGCTGTATAGCTTTCATATCAACTAAATGAAAAATTGCACGTTTTGCATAACATAAAACATTGGTTAAACTATCTGTTAAAAGTACATAAAATTATTACTAATAATGAGCAAAAAATCGTTGAAATAATCCTATGTCAAGAAAAAAAGAGCAGAAAGTCATTTTAAACATCGAATTATATAGTCAACTTTGAGTCCACCGTCCATGTAAAAAATTTTCTTAGACGGTGGATTTTAATTCGAATCTTACATAGATATTTTTTCCAAAGTCCGCCGTTGGTGAATTTAAACTTGACTATGTATAGTCTTTAAATTTACCCTCACATTAAATGAAGAAATCAGATATCCCCTTTTCATGAAATTTTTTTGTGACTTTTTTGCCTTGATAATCAAGCTCAGTTATGTCGTCCTTGACCTTGTCACTATTTACCTGCTGCCATTTTTCGAAGGCGCAGATTCAAATCGATATGTGTAGTAGTAGTGATGAAAGTGCAATAAAATGAATTTTTACCTCTATTTTTTTCACGTGATGACTTCAAGATAAAATTTTCACATTTCTTTTCATATGATTTTAACTTATCTAATATCAACATTATATGATAGGTTATTATCTTATATAACGCAAACTTTTCGAAAAGAAGAAATATAATAATGCTTATAAGCATGTGAGTCTAAAAATAAAACATGAAAGAGAAGGCAATAAAGCTCTTCCTTTCTTGTTAATTTAATTAGTTACGTCTAATCGATTTAAAATGCAAAGTGTTGACAATTTAATCTAATGAGATTAAAGGGTCAGGCTCAACGTTATTGACAATGAATGTAATATTTTTTTAAAGAATAAATCTAATCAATATATTGACAAACTAAAAGAAAAGCTTTTTTCGCATGAAAGAGTTCAAAAAAGAAGAAAAAGAAACCAAAGGAAAGCACTGATATTGATGCAAAGGAAATATTGGTTGTTTACAGTATATATGCACTTCAATGCAACTTCTTTCTGTCATATGTTTCGCACTCGTTTTCTTTGTTTGCAAATTTGAGCATGCGCACGGACAATTACCGGCTGAAAAAATAAAAATTTCTGTTCGTTTTTTCCTTCTTCTTGAGCTAAAATATACAAAAAAATTTTCGTTGCTTCTCAATCGGTTTTGATTCTTTCGCTACGATAGACGTGTATTTTCCCATTTTGAATTTCCACAGACGCGTGAAAAAAAATTCAGAAAGAATTTTTCTCTGAAATAAATTGCAAAACGCCTACAAAAAATGAATCAAAAGTGCTATTTTAAAATTAAAAAATAAATAAATATCTTTTAAAGTGCAATTTTTGAGTTTTTTGAGTCTTCATTTTTTGTGAAAATTTCTTTTTTGTTCTAATTTTTTGCTCTTATTTGTTCGCAAAAGGAGAAGAGAATATTTTTTTGATACGAGACGAAAATTCTCGCAACAACAAAAAATAACAAATGCATCAAGGAACCTAAAAAAGTATTCAATGAAAATTCGTAATTAGGCTTTAAACTGTGGGGACATCAATACAGCAGCTACAGCAAAATTTTCGCTTCATTACAGCATCAATAGAATACAGCGGCTAAAATAAAAAAAGTTGTGCTAGGAAAAAAAGCTTTTTTCATTTACAAAAAGGTGATTATCTAAGATTGCATAATACGTAGATTACTTTCTCAAACTGTTTCAAAAACGCGACATCGCGAATAAAGAAACAAGGAGAGAAAGAAAAAAATTCAAGTGTACATATTTTTATACCATATAGTACAATGAAAGAATGAGAAAAATAAATTTTTCTTGTGAGTTCTGACTGTAGTAGCCCTCATAGCCAATTATTTTATTTTTGGCGAAAAACAAAATGGTAAATTGTGATAACGATTAACTAGTGATGTCAATATTCTCAAATTCCCAATTTTCCGCCTTTTTTTATGTTTACAAATTAAAAATAGTATCTTTAGAGATTATTGTGACTCATAAATTAATTCAATTGCTTTTTTTGGAAAATATTTCAAGTCGCACGTCAAGACACCCGCGCATATAAATTTTTTTGTGTGTGTGTAGAATATTGAAGAGAGAGATGTGCTTAGTGACTTTGAAAATGAAATTTTTCTGCAAAATATAAATATTGATTTCTTTTTAAGCTAAAAATTTTCTAATGGTGACAGCATAAGCTTTTGTTAGATAATAACTAGATATTGCGATTAGATACGTACACTTTCTCTTACATAATTGTGTGTTGTAAATAAAATTCTAAAAAGTGTTTATAATGGATCGATATAATGATTTGGTTAACTAAAATAATAGCTTTATATCTTAAACTATCAAATAACAATCAACAATTCTAATTAGTCACACAATTACTGGTCATCGTTTTCATAAACCCCTCCCATCAATGTAAACATACAAATTTTTTTTCTTCTTTTTCGACTCTTTAACAGGCATTCAATATAAATAAAGTAAAAGCATTTGTTTTTCCTTTTATCCATTCGCGCTCGTAATGATGTTCACAATAATGTATGAAATAATTTATTCATGAATTGAGCGGGTTAACAAACTTGTGAAATAATTTTGCTATTTTCATCGTTAGGCGCATATTTTTTTTACTCGCCGAAAAACGCTCTTTTTCTTCTTTTTCTCTCAATTTTTCTGCCCCGCGCCAACGACCTATGGAAAGAGAATTTTTGTTATTCTGTTAAAGGATTTCGTGAGAGTTTATTTATTTTTATTTCATATTTACATAAAAATATTTAATGGTAATTGATACAGTTTAATGTCAAATGAAATTTCCTTATTTTCTTTTCTATTATTACTTTCATTATAAGCTTAAAAAGTATGCGGAAAAAGTTTGTGATTAACACTTTCCTAATGTACATTAATTAAAACAATTAAAAAATTTTACTTATTTTTGCAATTTCGTAATATATCTCAACTAACATTGAAGTCTACGTAAGAGCATATTTTGAGTCTACATCGCAATAAAATCTCTGCCAGCAAATAATCACATAAATTCATTTTAGCTACATGAAATGAGTAGCAAACTATTACCATAACAACAATTTATCATCTCATACTCTTGCTGTTATTGATTTTTCATCCCATCAAGAGGAAAAAGAATTATGATTATTCATCATGGTGTACAGGAGAGAAAGAACAGTTGGAAAAAGGAATTCAAAAACTCTCTCCGATAAGTGTAACCATAACAAATGCATACGGAGTAAAATCTACTGAAATGAGCTTTGAGCGAAGGCACCGATGTGTTATTAATGAATATAAAAGAAAAAAGAAAATGACATTGGCTTCTTGGACATAATATTCATATGATAAATGCAAGTGGGAAGCGCTGTCAGTGCATAATCTTTTCAATCGATAACTAAAGCTCTTTATTTACATCATGATTTTTTTTCATATAAATATTTCATATACTACATGACGTGAAAGATAAATTTTTGATGCGACCATTTTAGCTTCATTCTCTATGTCATACACGCTAACTGAAACTCTTAGCTTCTTCTTCGCACATATTAATTCACTCGTGTGCATCATGATCCATTTTTCCTCATAAAATTAGATTTTTCTTCGTCATTTTTGGCAGTAGCACGCGATAATCACGCTGTCATCAAGTGTGTGACTTCGGCATTTAATTTTATATCTTCTCCTATCTGTTAGAAACAAAAAATAAGTAACACTTTTTCTACTTAATATACTTCATTTTAGCCCAAAAGATTCCTTTAGAGATAATAAAAGACGAAGAAGAATAGTCTTATGTGGGCTATGATGGCAATTAAAATCGTGATTGAGCATATATGAAATTTTTCGCGCGACAACTCGTGCAGCTTTCTTCAATCTTCAAGCCAAACGAGATGTTATTTTTATCACAAACTACAAAGAGCAATAGAAAAAAGATTCCCGCACAACAACTTGTTTGTTTGAATTTATTTTTTGATATGTCAAGAGAAATGGGAAATGTGGGTAAAACACGTGATTCTATGAGTTTTAGTTTTTGATATATTTTTTTACACTTTATAAATACTCATGCAAACGATGATGAAACAGTTCGAATGTTTAGATTATGTGAAATACTTAATTAACTCCTTCCGAAGCAGTTTGTGTAAACATTGTAAAATTTCATTCTACTGTGTAATTTAAGACATAAATATCAGACAAATTTCTTCTGAACTTTTATGACTCACATGGCGATTTAAAGAACTGCAGAAATTATAATAATTGCGAATAATTTTGCAGTTTCATCCACAATTTGATATGCATGTGAGTTTCGGATTATAAAATAATTGTAAATTGCTAAAATAGACGGAAAAAGTTGATGCACACAATAAAAATGAACTTGACGTAATTTGAGGATTTAAAATTGCGATGAAAAAATTTTTCACTTCGTAAAATTTTGCGCATCAAATGTTTCCTTGTGCATTACGAAATTAAAATTTAATTTATAGTATTTTAAATTAAATCAGCAAAACTCAGTCAACCAAATTAAATTAAAATTAACAGAGAAGTATGGAAAAGTTTGGAATTGAAATCTTCAAAGAATTAAGAATATAAATAAAATGGAAAAGTTTACAATTGGTCAGTAAAAGTTTCTGTAATGTGGAAGTGCTTTATTCGAGTTTCATCTACCTACATTAGTTTACAATTATTTTAACTTAAATTTCAGTTAAAATTTAAAGAATTCTTTGTTGAAAAATTTAAAAACAAAACAACTAATCATTTTAACATTTTCAAAACTCAAGAATTATATTAAAAAGATTTCAATTAGAAAATTCATATTCTAATTTGATTCCTCTTGCGAATATTCTTCTTCTCTCTCACTCTTCTTATTTTATAACACGTGTATGATGTTCTCTCGCTTGCTCTTTGATACTTTTAAAAGGGATCGACAATATTTCTTTATTGTCAATTTGTCTTCTATCTCGTTTTATCAAATGACGGTAATCCACTTTCTCTATTATATATTTCTTCAATTTAGTGCCTTTTTGATTGTCGATGGTGAAAGGTTGTTAAAGAGTAAGTGTGGACTTCTGCTGTTCTAAATAAATTAATTGAATTTGATTGTAAAAGATAGATTCCAACTGTGCGATGTATAGGAATTGCAAATATTGATTATGAATCTCTGTTTTGTATCTAATAAATCGATTTTCTCATACACTTTACCGTGCTGTTTTACGCACTTATAAATAGAAGTTAAAAGATAGAGAATGTGAAGGAGAGTGAATGGAAAAATACCAACAACCATTTCAAAGAAATTATGAAAGAAAGGCAACAAAAAATCTTCAACTTGCCTCACATCGGTTTTTTTTCCTAGCTACGTCAAAGAAAAGTGGCGAGAATAGATTTAAAATTTATGACAAATTCCTCACTCTCACACACACATACACACACACACATACACACATATGCACGTGTGAGATCCATAGTCAAGTTCGTCAATTGTCTAAATTAAATTCAAGGAGTACATTAGTTCGTGTATGTAAATATGCCAAAAATAAGCATTCACGATTCTCTCTCTTGTTTTTTTCTCATCACACGTTTGATACATTTACGCAACACACTGTGCTAAGTAATGTTAGTAGCATAGGAACACAAAATTTATTAGGTTTTCACATAGCACAAAACTTGAAATTTATTTGCTCTTCAACTCTTCTTCCTTGCATAGCGTTCGAAACAACTCGAGATTGTCAGCCGACCAGTTGTTAAAATATAATCTCACTCACGCTCTATGGTGATCATTGCGCCAACAACGATATATTTCGACAGCGAGAGAGAGAATAAAAAGTTTAAAAAAGAATTTTCATCTAATGCGTCATAAAATGAGATCAATAGCCTTGATTTTCACGACTATTTAAATGTAACGTTGGGAAATGTAGAGATCGCGGCTGTGTTTATGAATTCATTGATTTATCTTTGGATGCTGGTCAATATTTTGATGGATTTCACGTGGGTTTGAATATGTAATGAGTATATGGATATTTTTCTTTCTTTTATGATTGATGTTTTATAAATTTAGGTTCATGACTGACATTTTTTTGTCAATTTTAAACTAAATTGTCGACAATTTGCGTTGTAGCAAAGTATATTTCTGTATCTTTTCGATCATTTGCATTAAATTAGCTTCAGTTGATTGCAATTAAATAGTATATTATGAAATCTCATAGTTTCACGAGTTTCCTAGATAAATAGTTTCCACGAGTACAAAAAACGAATATAAATTTATTCAAGCTAATGACATACAAAAATTGTATACAAAATGTGTTGAAAAATTTAAATGAAAAATTTTAACAAGAATTGTTTAGGAAATAAAATCGTAGCTTAATTGTGAGATAAAAGAAATGCTTTTAAAAATGGAAACAATAAGAAGAATATTAACCTGCCAAAAATCATTCAGTATTATAATTAAAACGCTGAAAAGGAGAAATGTTAATGCCAAATGAATGTGATCAATCTTTGTTGACGTACTTTGGCCACAGTCATTTTCAATTTTCACACTTGTCGCACGACACAAGTCGCAATCAGCAAGTCACGAAATCTCTTCGACTTTTCAATATTCTTTATTTTATAACTGCTGCGCGTCATAAAAATATTTTTCCAATTTTACTTGCTATTTTTTCTTTTATTGATCGTGCATGTAAATATACTCAATGTTTTATTTTTATTTTTTTTTCTCTTCTTAAATACAAATAGATTAATAACGTCTCGCAACAGCCGATCGTATCAACGACAACAACAAAAACAGAAAATCGTAAATAGCAACGGCAATAGAAGCAAAAAAATTTCTTAAAAGGGAGCAAAAAATTCTCAATTGTTTTGCTTTTCCACTCGCTTCCCCATTCTCTCTCGCTCAGTTAATAAACAGACGCCAAAGGATAACAATTGAAAAAAGGCAAAGTCTAATAGCAATACTGTAATTACACGTTCACAAGCTTTTTCAAAACAAATATTTTGCACATAATTAGCTGGCTGACATTTAAGACAATGTCAAGAATGAACGGACATCATCATGAGGACACAGCGGCAGAGGACAAATTGGTCGAAATTCCCCAATATAGTCTCATCAAGTTGCGAAATTTGTATAAGGCAAACTGGCCCATGCACATTGTTGCTTATTACTTAATTGAAAACTATATGGATTGGCTCGAGAAAGTGAATAATATCAAAAATCTTAAGATCTACTGCCTTAATGGTGAATGGAGAAAAGATGGAACATTTGTAATCGTTGACCGCTATCGCTTGTTTGTTTACACCCTCGATGAAAGCAATAAAAAGCTGAAGCGTATCCTAAATCTGTTGGACTGGACTAAAGGTTTTGATGTCTCATCAGTTTGCTCCCGTCATTTGCCTGCCGTTTTGCAAATCCTCGAAAAGAAAAGATTGCCCATTGAGAAATCATTCATGCTCAATTTTCACTACTTGCCGAAAGAAGAAGGCGTCAGATTTGATGTAACGTAAGTGTTCTACAAGCTACAAGCTGAAAGCTTCGATTTGACTAATGATTTTAAATTATTTATATAGACCTCCAGAAGGAATTTATCTCAAGCAATTGGTGCCTCTTGATGGTATTAAGATCAATGATGTGTGGCCACATGCACACAATGGATCGTTATACTTTATTCAGCGGTTGATTGAGATGAACTTAAATATCGGGGCATTCACAAAAGAAGAAGATGAGCTTATTGCATGGTGCTTGAGGTATATCTATTTAAAAATTTCAAAAATAAACTTTTTTTCATTTATATTTTTATCATACACAGAATTGAAATGGGAAGTTTCGGAAGCTTACAAGTCGACGAGCGCTTCCAACGTCGCGGTCTTGGCTCACTGGTTGTTAGAATCATGTCAAAGCGTTTATCAGAGCTTGGCAAAGATGTAACTGCCGGCATAGTTGACTCCAATTACAAGTCACGGCAACTATTCCAGAAGTTGGGATTCAAGCACATCGACGACACCCACTGGTTTTCAGTGGCTCCCACAATTCCTCATTTTCGATGGGTTGACTAAATCTAATTTACGGGTTAAATTTCGATTTCTTTTTCTCTTCACTTTTTGAGGCTTTATAATTAATTTACTTTTTAGAATTTAGTTTTTAGTATTAAGAAAAAACCACTTTTTAGTTCAATTGGTTTTTAGATCAATTTTTCAATATTTAATTGAAGAAAGATTTTTAGGTTTTAAGAGATGAGTAACATTTTATTATTTTTTTGGAACAAATTTATGACTTAAGAATTTAACTAAAACAATGATTAGACCTTATTAAAAAGTTGTCTTTACAAGACTGTAGAAAATTTTTCGAAAAATCTTATTATGAGACGTCAATTCAGAGATTGAAGTTATATATGTCATCAGATTTAAACAACTTGCACTAAATTATGTGAAATTCAAAAAATAATTGGCTCACTTTGCACTCACTTTTAATTATCCTCTGATGACGATAAATCTCTGAGTTTGACATAACGTAAAAATAAACATATGATGATAGTTTGCACCTTGTGAACCTTACTTAATATACATACTTATTGACATATACTCCAAACTTCTTATAATTATAATTTTATAAAGTATAGACTACAATTTTATGTTTTCTTTTCTTGAGTAAATAAATTTTTTACTGGAATGTTAAAGAAGATAATTTTATCAACTTTCCTTCTGTTGATATCTATGGACTAGAAAATTTGTTGAAAAATTTAATTTAAGTAAAATATTTTTGTTGGGATGAAAAAATGTGTACTGATACTTTTCAATGTCATTGTACCAAATTTTTCAATTCGTTGTTAAGAAATTAATAATTCATAATTTTTTCAAGAGACTTTTACTCTAAAGGAAAAAATTGATCGAAAGAATTTTTTATAGCCTTTGTGAGAATTTAAGAAATGTGAAAGAGAATTTAATTTTGAATGACATTGAATGATTTTTTTATTTTCTAAACAAAAGAAATTTTCATTCGTTCTCAATTTCAATAAAATCACAAAATTAAATGAGTTTTAAAATTATATGACACACGATTGAAGAAATCTGTGTTTTGAGAATGTTTTTCATTTAATTTTGATGTTTAATCAAATTTGAGTGCTTGCGATATGATGAACGTAGATGGATTGATAAATGCTTAAAAATATTGAAGAAACAAATAGAGATTGAAAATTTTGATGCACTTTTTGCGCACCAAGTAATTTGAAATAATAAAAAAAATGTCTTATTCACATGAGTGTCATAAGTCGTTAATAAATTAAAAAAAAATAATAGATTTTATGATAGCGATATTATAATCGCATTAAAAATTTATATTCAATAATAATGTTACTTACATGTATTTTCCATACATTTCTTTAGATAAACAATAAACTTCAATCTGTCGATAAAAATTTATAATTTTACTATTTTGTTTAAATGTTTACATTTTCTTCCTATATTTTATTTCTTAAATTTTATTTTAAATTATCATATTTGTTTTTAGAAAAACCAAGAAGTTATTAAAAGTGTTGAATGCAATTTTTGAAAAGAAAATTTAGAAGATAGAAAATAAAAAAAAACCAAAAAACTAAATCAATAGACTTGAAGAACTTTTTAAAATATCTCAGTAGAATTAAAGACAATTTCAATCACATTCAGATATAAAAAACTTAAAATGAAAAGCTATTCAATAATAATTATAATTGATGTTTATTGAGAAGATAAAGTCATATTTTTGCATTTGTGGTATGAAAATGAATGTTAATTTTCCATGATTACTAAAAACCCAGTCGATGATTGTCATTCAACCAATTTCATTAAAATTCAATAGAAAAAAGAGAAAAATGAAAAATAAGGTGAATATTTCTGTCATAATTTTCAACTTCAAAAAAATAAAAATTCACATTTGCAAAATAAATATTTAGAAAATGGTGTAGTAATGATTATAATGCAAAGTGTTTTTTGAATTCAAAACTCAATGAAAAAAAAAAATAATAAAAAAGTTCTGAATAATGATAATGTAATAAAACTCTCTGTTGAGGAACAAAAAAAAATCAAATGACTTTTAATTCCATTACCATCTGATGATTTGTCAAGGACGGTTATTCAACTCAAGGTAAAATTAAAATTCTGAATAAACTTTATCAGTAAGTAAATAATTAAGCTTAAATATTTATTTTGCTAAGAAAATTAAGTTTTTTATTCTTTAATTGAAAACCTAGTTGGTACATTACTAAGCGGTTAAATTAATTTTAATTCACATAAGGAGTTCTTTGTTTTTTCTTTTCAACTTCATCTAATATTGATTTAATGATTTAAAACTTTTTAAAAAAGAGAAAAATAGTTATAAACTTAAACAAATTGTTTGCGATATTAATTAAATTTGTCTCAAAAGAATGTCTTTATAATGTGCCCTAATGATAAAATATTTATGATGCGTGCTAACCCTTACAATTAATAATTTATTTCAATTTATAAAACTTAATTATAGCCATTTGATAAATAGTAGAATGCATATTGCTATAACTGCTGATATAGTAGGATCAATAATGGTTGAAAGCACAATGTTTATGATGAAAAATCCAACAACATACCAAAGAAATTGAACCACACCATACCTAAAAGATAATTCATTATTAATATTTATTTATTTAATGAGCCATGTGCTATCGAAAAATTGACAATGTCAAAACAATGTTAAGCTATTGAAGAAGACACATCACAATAAAAACAGATCACTTCGGTTAACTTTTGATTACTAGTTTCTATTGTATAAATGTGAAACCTTCGACAATCATATATGATTCATCAACATTGTCTTGCAACAAGTTTGTTTCATTTTCATAACATTGCAAAAATTTCACAATTTTAGGAACGTCACAGCGTGGAAAAATTTATCTATCGTATCACTTAAGTGAGTTACGTCTTAAGGTCATTACGACAATTAAATAAATAAACTAACAAGGAAATCAACAGTCACAAAGAGTTTCCTTCAAAACATCCAAAACAACTTTAAATGCTACTCACATATGATACATGATTCGATGCCATTTGGTGGTTTCCTTTGATTCACGATAGAAAAAATAGCGCATTCCCTTAATTTGCACTTCCATATATGTCTTCCAATCACAATATTTAACATTATAATTATATTCTAGAGCATCTTCGGCATTGAGACAATCAAGAATTCGCAGCGCATTAGACATTTGATAATGGAAATTTCTATTCACAAAATAATCAAATGCTTTTATTCCATTGTTGAATATTCGAACATAATCGATGGTTCTAAAAAGATAATTAAGATTGTTAGTTTTACATTTTAAATGTGATGATAATACTTTAGAAATAAGGAATTTCCGATTTTTTTCTCGTTTTTATTCATTGACTCATTCATGTTTCAAATTCAACAACATTTCATATGTTAATTTTTTTACTTACTTTCTTGGCGGCTTTCTAAAAACCAAAAAATGTTCTGGAAGCCAAAATATTAATGCCGGTATAAAGTGAAAGAGGAAAATGAAAAGTTGATATCGTAGTCCATTGCGAACTTTGACTTTTGGCTGACAAATTATAAAATCGTTGGGATGCTTTCGAGTTGCATTGTTGAGCATTGTGCAATATTCTCCAAATGTCAGCGGATTAATATCTCCACTCGTACAGTGAATTACTTCAACTTCTTTTAGTGATCGTGTCCCAACATACCAAGACAAGACGATTGTGCTGTTTACTACATAATCACATGGAATAATGTCGATGATCATCTTGGGATCGCCTGAAAAAAAAAAAACAAATAAAAAAATGTAATAAAAATGATAATGAGAAAATAAGAAATTTTCATTCAAATTGCTTTGTGTGGAACTTTTCAAATGTCAAGGTATTTTTTATTGATGTTGAGTTGTGAGATTTGTAAAGTACACACTCACCTCCCATAGTTCTGAAAAGTCCTTTAGAAAATCCAGCTACAAATCCAATATGTCCATTATTTGCTGAACCAACCCAACCGGGAATTGATTTGTATGTACCATAAACAACCGATGGTCTGATAATGCCTGCCGGGTAGCCTTCTAGTTCTTTCTTTATGAGATTCTCTGCCAGCTGTTTTGTGAATGTGTAGGTGTTAGGATGAATTTTTAGTAATTCTTTGAGTTCATCTGTGCCAAGCTTTGGTAAATCATTTTTGTAATTAGGATTATCAGTTACCAATTTGATCATATCATAAGGATCATACTCTGCTTCATACACTTTTTCTTGAATTCCCTGATTATAGTAACAACTGTTGCAGAAAGCAGTTGAAACATAAATAAATGATTTTAGGTGTCGCAGTTTCTTTGTGAATTCGATTGCGACTTGCGTTCCAATCAGATTGATTTTTATCGCTTCGCCGATGAATGTGTTGAATTTAATTGTGGCAGCGACATGATATACAATATTGACCTCATTTAGGAGTGTTTCCAGTAGTTGATTTTTAAAAGCAAAATTAACCACTGAGAGCTCACCAACGGCGGGAAAAACTTTTGCTTTTGTCTCATCATCAAGTTCATCGAAGAGCTGTTTTTATATTTTAGTTATTGAGAAAGAGAAGAAAGAGAAAGGAAAAATGATTGAGCAGAGCATTATATCAAAAGAGATGATTGTTATGCATCATTGTATACATCAATAAATATGCAATTCAATCGAAAAATTGCAATAGTAATTTCCAATATGTGCCCATCATTCCTTGACTTGGAAGTAATTCATGACTGCGCTTTTATGACCACACTAGTATAATTAGCTCTGCCACTTCGTGAAGCATGTTTTATAATTTATTTAAATATGTGCATACGTGAACAAAATATTGATATCGACACAAGTATGCCACCACAGTTTTCGTCTTTGTTTATGAAAAAAAGTGAAAAATATTTTTTTTTTATTTTTTGGTATACTCGCGAGGTGCAGATAGGTATGAAATACATTTTTTTGTTGTTGCTCAAAATGTGCAAAATAAACAGAAATCAGTTGTGCAGGCACAATGCACTGCATTCTCTCTTTTTCTGTTTTTTCTTCTGTATGAACTTAATATCAAAATCACAAACGCGTGATGAAATCACTCAATCATTGTGCACAATTTTTATGCTTCTAGGTATATATAATACTATTAAGTGCGCCTCATAAAACTGGTTTTCCATTTTTTTCTCGCAAAAATATAAAGAAATAACTTACACTTTTAGACATCAATTTTTTAATTCGATCGTCTGCCGAATGTCCATTTTTCGCTCTCACTAGCACATAAATTTTTTTAATTTTTGGTGTCGCTTGCAGTAGCTGATGCAGTAGCACTTGACCTAGGAATCTGCAAAAAGTTGGTTGATGATTGTGTTAAAATATTTAACTGACAAATAACAGGTAGGTAGATACGATAATGACCCTGTTGCACCCGTAATAAAAATTGTTTGTTCTGCTAAAAAGTCTGCAATTGAGCATTTTTCATCTTTCTGCTTTTTTTCTTTTAATGAAATATTTTCCTCCATCATTCACAATTAATCCACTTATATTTTTAATATTTTTATCAAGGGATACCACGAATTCTCTTTACGAGCTCAACCGTTCAACACTACAACGAGAACTAAATGTGAATTTACATACGAATCGCATACGAAGCTATTCATATTTTTCTCTTGTCTTGAGTGTCTTTCATTCTCTGTTGTCATGATATTAAAGTTTTTCTGTTTCTATCGTATATTGCTTATCGTAAAAATATATAATGAATGAACGCCGCGTTGTCTTCATCGCTTCATTTTTGAATCAATGAATGCGTAATACATAAATTTACAAAATTGTTAAAGAAAAAAGAGATGACATTTTTTGGTATTTTAGTGAAAAACTGGAAAGATATACAAAAAGGTTTAAGAGATATTAAGAATTTTGATAATTATTGACAAAACTTTGATCTTAATCAATAGAGCTTTTAAAGTTTAAAATTTTTTTTTCGTTATTGTAAAACTTTTTGTGTATAACATTAGTGTACATTCATATAGAAAAATAAAAAATGATAATAAGTAAATTTAAATGACAATAAAATTATAATAAAGAAAAATTATGAGAATAATAAAAATTCCTTTTGGAAGGTTTATTGCAAATTTTATTTGTTGTAAATTTTGTGAAAAAATCTGAAAACTTGTCAATCTAGTTTTCTGATGTGGTTAAACTTGACCATGATTTTTATTTTATTTATTTGTTGAAAAGTTCAATATTTATATCGTCTTACAAAAAATATTTTTTTATAGATTTCACTAATTGCAATTATATATTATATACTTACAATATAATTAAAAAATTTCTCAAAATGCATAAAAGCATGACAGCATTGCATATGATAAAAATGTCAATAATGTGTCTTAATTCAATTGCAAAATTTTTCGACTCAAAAATAAACATTTTCTTAGCAGTGAGCCTTGATTTTCTCGATAAATTATATCCCTATAATTTTAACAAAAATTAGTTTCAATATCAAAAACAAAAATATTTTTCAATTTTAATAAATTCATAATTTTATTATGCATCAATAGAACTTTTTCATTCCTCTTTTGTTTATGAAAAGGAAGTTGTTAAAAGATTTACATATTTTATTTTGTATTTTTTTATCTAACACAGTTTTTCATAACTTAAATTAAAAGTTTTAAACACGAGTGTGTGTTTGAAGCCAAGGGATTAAAGGTACATTTCTCACAAATAAATAATCAATATCGAAAGAAAATTTCTTTCGTTCATTTAGTTTTAATGAGCCAAACAAAAATAAACATGAAAAATATCATTTATATAACAATAGTTTGCCGTTTCTCAATCTTTTAAATTTTTCAGCACACCAAATAAATTAAAGGAACAATTATGGTGAAGAAAATGAATATTAATTCATTAGTCTCAGTGCGAAAATATAATCAATAACGAATATATGGTGTTTTCAATCCCTCAGTGGAGCTAGTCGAGGATGTTTACTTCTCTAACTAATTTCAAAATAGATACAATTATATAAACTATCAAATAAATGCCCATGAACAACATGAAATTTTCTCACATTGCTGGATGATCAGGGATGATTGACGCTACAAACGATATGACAAAAGTACGCATAATTGTCAACATTGAAACTGCCGGTTCTTCATTTTGAGTAACTTCATTCACTAAAGGTTCATTTTCACTAACATTTTCAGAAGGAGATGACTGCTCTGACTGATTCTCGTTATTTTGTTCAGGATTTTCATTATTTTCTGGTGCTGCAGCAACTGGTCGATTATTAACATTATTAAGATTAACTCGATTTGTATTATTGTTATTAAGACGATTTTGGTTTTGTTTGTAAATGTGATATCTGAAAATGGAAGGATGCGATAAGATAAAATATCAATAATTTCTATCTAAATACTTACAAATAAATTGAAACACCTATGAGAATTACAATGAGACATCTAAGAGGCGAAGAGTAAAAATAGACAAGACACAAAAGTATCATAAGACGAGACATTGAATAAAGAATATCGAGCCAATCGCGATTTTCTTGCTCATCATCTTGAACGATATTTGGAAATCGGCGCTGTGGTACTGCTGCGGGTTGATTAGGTTGTGCTTGTTGTTGCTGTTCAACTACTGGATGAGTAGATGCTGCTTGAGTTTCAGCATTTGGTGATTGTGTTGATGGAGTCACTGTAGTTGGAGTTGGTATAGAAGGCATTGTAGGTTGCATGAAAGCAAAATTTGCTGATTGAGCATTAGTTTGTTGCTCTGATTGTGACATACTAATAAGATAAAAAAATATGAAGATTTAAAATAAGATGCTAACGCTTTTAGAGTGAATTATATATTTACATATTCATATATTGACTCATGTACTGAGCATAAGCTTGTTGCATCCATGTTTGCATTGCATATTGTTGAGCCAAGATACTATTAGCGTCCATTGTGTTACCACTATAGAAAGCGTTATAAAAGTTGTTAGGAATGTTGCCATTCGAAGTCATTTGTTGTTGTTGTTCAGTTGTATTGTTAGAAGAAACAGAAGTGGCAGTAGTTGTGTGTCTCTGTCTTAACTCAGTTGTACTCATTTCTGATGATGATGATGTCTGGTTATTGATGGTGTTGATAGATAAATTTTGTTTGTTTTCTTGAAGTTTATTTTGAAGGCGCGAATTTTTTTTGGGTGTGAAAACTAAATGAACTGTATGAGCTTCTTGTCCTTCGTATTCTCGTAAAACGTCTTTTAATATTACAGTATCGTTCAAAAGTTTACCAGAATAAATGAGTTTCTGTTCTTCGGTGCTCTAAAAAATTATAAAAAAAAATTATGAACAAAGATAAGAAACACGATCGCGTCATGAAGTGATATAGTAGAATTGTGTTTGTATATAAAATAAATTAAAACTGTGTGTTGGTGAGAATGAAAGGAATTAATGTCAACTAATAATCTGGAGACTCTAATTTGGCATAAAGAAGTTTTCTTTAGCAATAATTTTGAGTCGCTGCGGATCAGTAAATTTTAATATCCCTTTTTGTGATACAGATGCGCAGGACTAGAACCTACGAATCATGCCTTGAAAAGGATGAGAATAATTTTATGACAGTGAACCATAGAATGAGCTTATCAATAAAATTACAACCGGCAATAATCACATATATTTTATCTATTTGTCTTTATAACATTTTTTTCTATTTTTAATACGCAATAAGAGATGATGAAATCACAATACATACGATATTATGTTTTATCTTCGTATACAAGTATATGTATAAGTGATTATCAATGTTTAATAGAGGAAAAGAAATTACTTGAATAGTTGATTTTCACTTTCGTTTTACAGATACTTTGGTAATACTTTTATTTACTGCACTATTGCACCACGTCAAGAGAAATATTTTTACTTTTATTTAATTTAGTCAAACAAAGCAACCGCTATAGAGGAATGAACAAATTAAAATGAATTTAATATTTCAAGTTTTTATTATTCTTTTTTTATACTAGAAATATAACTTTTGTGCGATTGTGTGCTGAGAGAATTAAGTTGATATCTGTTATCAGCTTACTGTGCATACAAACATGAGAAACTTTATACATTTTTTTCGAAAAATAAATAAAACTGACGTGTCTTATTCTCTTTCGTTCGATTATTATACACAGCACACAGATGGAAGTTTGCTTTTTCTTTGACTAGCGTGTAATTTGAAATAAAACATCAATAAAGTTTTTGTTTTCATTATTTTGAGAGGATTATTGTTCATTCTACATACTATAATTTCTCGAAATTTACTATTAACTACCTTATTGATTTTAATGACAATAAATGTTAGAAATTAAGAATTGGTAAAGATAAGTTATTTTATGATTTCATTATTTTCTTATTGCTTCATTTATTAAATTTTTTAGAGTTGAATAAATTTCAAAAAATGATTTTCTCAAAAATTCTAACAACGCAAATATATGACACTGCTGACTTTTTTTTGAATAATAGCAATTTGCGAAGAAAAATGAATGTGTATGTATGAGATTTAATTGTATGAAAATTCTTCATTGATTCCATTTTAAACAATTTACCGTAGGATATATTTCACTAAGTTTTCCCTTCAATTCTCTTATATTCCATGATGCTTTCGCTTCTATTCGTTTGTCCTCAAATTGCTGGACTTTTATTACGAGATTTAAGATCATTTCGGAGTCCATTACTTTTTTTAATTTTGTAATTTTTTTCGTTCACTTTTTTCGAGCTTAATTTTTTATTTTACTTAATTTCCTGCACTTTTATTTGATTATTAATGTTTTAAATTATACTGTTTTTAGGTATTTGAGTTCTTTATTGCACAAAATCTGATGAAATATTAAGAGTATATGATCTCAAATACTCTGTTTACTAATCTTCTCTCAAAAAAAATGAATGTGTTAGTTTGTGTAGAACTACTGTAGAACTTGTAGATTTCAGTCAGATGTTTTATTCAATGTTTTACAGTTTATTTAATGTTTTATACATTGAAAAATGAGCGGTAAGTAAAAATATTCAATTTCTCTTTATTTATGTTTTTAATAATTTTTTTAATTACAGAGAGTACATCAGAAGATCCCAGTTTATTGGTTATTGCTGTAGATACGAATCCATCCCAAACAATAATCAGAAAAAATCCAGATGCATTAACAAAAATTATAAATTCAATTTCGGCTTTTGGAAATGCTCATTTAATGCAAAAACCACAAAATAAACTAGCTGTAGTTGCATGCCATCATCATGAAAGCAAATTTCTTTATCCGTCCGCTGAAAAACCTCAAGATTTCAGACAAATTGATGGTCAATACGAATTTTTTACATTTGTCGAAAAATCAATCAAAAATAATATCTCTGAAGTGATCAAAAATGCCCCTAAAATTTCAAATAATAGCGAAAGTTTATTAGCTGGATGTCTTGCTATGATTTTGTGTTATATAATAAGAGTGAGTAATATAAAAAGTAATGTAAAAAGAATTCTGATTCATAAATATTTCATAGATAAAGAAATCACAACCAACAGGAAGTAATTTAAACACAAGAATATTAGTTGTGACCGGTAGTGAAGACTCGGCTCATCAATACATGACTTATATGAATGTATTTTTCACAGCACAAAAAGAAAGAATAGCTATCGATATATGTGCTCTAGACAATACATTAGTTTTACTTCAACAAGGATGCGATATCACGGGAGGACATGTAATTTAATACGATATTAAAAATAAGTTACAAAGTTAGAAAAATATTTGCATTTTATTTTTAGTACCTGAAAGTACCTCAACTCGATGGACTCTTGCAATATTTGCTCTGGATTTTTCTTCCTGATCCATCAATTCGGTCTAAACTCGCTCTTCCTCCACCTGTTAAAGTTGATTATCGAGCAGCATGCTTCTGTCATCGAGAGTTAATCGATATCGGATTTGTTTGTTCTGTATGCCTTTCAATATTTTGCAAATTCTCTCCGATCTGTACCACTTGTTCAACTGTCTTCAAAGTTCCATTACCTATTAAGCCTAAGAAAAAGAAATTAAAAACCTAATATTTTCTAATGAAGAAAAAATTAATTTTTTTAAAGTTTCAGTAAGCATTTCAATAAATTTTAATTCATTTCTTACTTGAAATACGTTTAAAGTAAATATTTCTGAAGTATCTAATAATTGAAACATCATAATGTATCGTCCGAAGCCTGAAAATCGTATTACTAAAAATAATTATTTGGTACAAGAAAAGAGACGAGTAAGTATCTAAATATGATATTTAAAAATTCTTTATAATTCGATTAATTTTCAAAAAAGCAAATGCGCCATAAGATAAAAGAGCACGAGCAACATGCAGCAGAGTGTAAATTTTTCAATGCACAAGAAAAATTCCGAAAAATTGCTGAAGCACAAACAAAGGCACGTGAAAATGCAAATTTTGGCGATTTTCATTCAAAAAATATTAACATGCAATCGAGAAAAAATTTAAAATGTTACAACAATGCTGCTTGTTCAAGTCGATTTAAATTGTCAAGTTCAAGTGAAGATGATAATTTAGAAGACAATGTTGTGTACAACAATTATATTTATGATAATAGTGAAAGTGAAACTGAGTCAATTTTTGATCCAGATGAATATACACGAAAGACTCTAAATGACATGGAAACAAAAATGAATGCTATGACCAATCGTTTTGTTTATCGAGTCAAGTCTGAGGTGGATGAAACTTTTAGTAAATTGAGATTACAACAAAAATTTAAAGAAAAGAATAATAAAAAAGACCCCAAAAAGGACGAGAAAACTAAACGACTTGATCGAAAAGGTGCAGGTGATACAGCAAATCATGAACAAAAGTATTCCAATGAAGACACCACTTTCAGTTTGTTACAAAAAAAGAAAGCACAAGCTTATATGAACATCGAACAAAACATCAAAGTTCTGCAACAAGTCGATCATTTAGCTGGTCAATTATACAAGAATCATTTGAGTAATCTGAAAAAGAAGGATTAGAAAATAATTTACTTTACATTAAAGAATTATTTTTAGATTTGAGTCAATTGATGAAAAAAATTTATTTAATAAAAAATTATTTTTTCGATTTGTGTTTCTTATGAGACGATTTCTTGTGGGACTTTTTCTTTTTTTTCTTTTTAGATTTATTCACTTTATCTTTTTCCACCCATTTCTCACGACTTTTTATCTTTTTCAACTTTTTTAAAAGCTTTTCATCCAAACTGCTGTTTGATGATGAAGACGAGTCATCAGAATTATGCTCTTTTGAAATTGAAGTTGAAATAGATTTTGGAAGTACTGGACCATATCTAATATTATCTTCATTTGCATCAATTTCATTATTTTCAGCTACTTTCTCTTTGGAGGATGATTTTTGTGTTGTTGTCATATCGAATATATTTTTGAAAATTCCTCGAGGAGGAGAAGCATTTCTTAAAACATTTATCTCACCAGCAGATTTTGTGCTGAGAAAACTTTTAATAAATGTAGATTTTTGCTGTTCAGATAAAGAAATTTTATCTTCGTCAACAATTATTTTACTCTCTTTATCTCTGATCGATACTTCTTCATCTTCATCACTATCACAGAATATTGCTTTAAAAAGATCTTGCTTTTCTTCAGGTTTTTTTTCTATACTTTCAATCACTTTAATTTCTAACTCAGTTTTCGGTGGCTCCGGCTCTTTTAAAATTTTTCTAGAAGTTGACGGTTTAATATCAAAAAAGTCTTTTTCTGTAGCTCTATTATTCATGAAAGATTTTTCTTTTTCAATTGCATCTAAGAAATTCTTTCGTCTTTCTTCTTCCTCTTGTTTCTTTCGATTGTCATCCGTTATTTTTCGAGGTATGACTTGTGGGGTTACAAAATTTGATTTGGTATTTAATGGAACTCCAATATAATCGAAAAGTGACGAGTTTGATTGTTTTTTCTTGCTTTTTTGCTCTTCTTCTTCATCAAACATCATACCACCATATGGTTCAGGAATATTAAAAAGTTTACAAAGTATTTTATGTGGTTTCCACATTAATTTCGAACGTTGAATTACAACAGTTTCTTTCCCATTATCATTTTTCTTCTGCACTTGCTGCTGCTGTTCTTTATGCACATCAGATTCTTTTATAAAACGATTGGCCATAAGTGAATCTAAAGGTTGATACATTCTTTTGGCTTGAATAAACTCTTTCTTTTCCATCTCTCTATCAAAAGAACTCATAGAGAGTGGCTGAATATCATTTAATAGTTTATCAATTTCCTTTTCATCATTTGATTTCAAAGCTATGAATTTTTCATAACGTTCTTGCTTTTCAGGATAACCAGCAAACGGCTTAAAATTTTCATTTTTCTTCGAATGTTCAGAAATAAATTGCTTACTATTAAGAAGTTCAACAATTTTCCTAGCTGACTCTTGTTTCTGTTCATTTGTAGTACTTTCACGTTTTGATTCTTCTTTCGTTTTTGTTTCATTGATTAAATCACCACGTTCATTTGGTTTCAGATCATGCCTTCCAAGTCCGAGGAGCTTATGTTTTTTTTGTAATTCAATTTCTTTCGCTTTAGTCACATCAATTGGAGCAAATCGAGATTTTCTTTCAAGAAAATTTCGAGGCACAAAATCTCTTGGCACATCTATACGAAAAACTTCAATTTTCCCATCATTAATGGTAGCACGTGAAAAACCTTCTATAACGGATGCATCAAACGGTTTATCCATAATAGGCTTTCTAGATTTTTCCTTTTCTGATTCTAACATTTTATCGTAATTACTCATATCATCAATTGCGTAAATATCATCATCCTCATCTTCTAATGCCCCAACACCAAAAGCTTGTCCTCGTATAGACAATTTTTTGTTCTTTCTATCTATAACTTGAAATGGTTGAAAGAGCTCTACATGATGACTTTGTGAACTAGTGCTGCTCAATGCAGAAGCACTTGCTCGGAGCCCACTATATCCCAAACCGAATGTATTTTGCTTTATTTCTGCAATAAATGGATCAAAGTCATCAGGTGCAAAAGTAATTTCTTCATCATCGGACATTTCTTCATCTTCACTTTCCTCTTTATCAGCATATTTTTGATTAATATACATTTCTCTTTTGTTTTGCTCATTAAGTTGTTTCTTTTCACGATACGTGACTCTCGAACCAATACCTTGATTTTCTCTCCAACCCATTGTCTTTAGAATTCTTACTGCAGCTTTATCACGAATAGGTTTTAATAGATTTAAAAGTACAGGTTCTCCTGGTATTGGCCCATCTGAAATTTGATCTCGTTTTCTTTTACTGCTATTTGCTTCAAAATCTACCTTTGTCTGTATCTTTTGTGGTGCAATTCCAAATTCACTAAAATCTTCTTCATCCATAAAGTCAGATGGCTGCAACTGCTTAAATGTCATTTTTTCATTTCTGGAACTCTTGAATTCACTAGGAATGAAGCCTACAATTTTTTAAATCGTTTAACATTTGATGAACTTTGAAAATAAAATAATTTTACCTTCTTTTGAACCAACTGTGTTCCAATAACCTGCACTAAATCCACCAGTAAATGCACCGTGAAATCTTCTTTTTCCGTTTTCATCTTTTACAATCATGTCTTCAACATGCACTGGCTTTTTAGATGGGATTTCGTCTATAAATAAGAAATTTTAAAAATTAAAAATAAATAAAAATTTAATATTCCTTACCAGCATCAAATTGTGGCAGCTGACTTCCATATTTACAAAGCGAATTCTCATCACAATCAACTTGATGATCACTTTCTTCTTCACTAGAACTCATATTTTATTTATGATTTTAAAATGAAAGATTTCAAAATATGTATATTCGAATTTGTAGGGCAACAAACACTCTTAAAAACAATATTTTTTTCTGAAAAATATCCGGATATTTAATGCTTTTTTTACCAACAAAAATCAATGTTTTAAGAGATAATTAAATCTTGACGTATTGAAATTGAATTCGCGAAATATTGTTTTATATGAATACGTATTTATAATCGATTGACTTTTTTAAAATTAATTTTAATTAGAAAGTAACGAAAGAAAAAAAGTTAAATTTGAATTGAAAAAGTAACATTCTCCAAAAATCTAATCGTCTATTGCTTACATTTTCAGAGAGAAATTTAAATTTTAATTTCTCGAATTCAGTTATATTATAGTTTTCTAGATCTCACATCAACCAGACAATCATAATAAACTTTTTAACTTCATTCTCGATACAAAAATGCGTTACAATAAACTTGTAAAAAAGATTAAAGTTTCGACATTAATTTTTATTTATCAAAAATATGTCTCTAGTTTTTACAGTTTACAGTGCCATTGGAAAATTAACTTATTTTAGAAATAAAATATGAACGTAACAAAATGAGGAAAACATTTTATTCTTATTGATCCTTTTTAAAAATAAAAATGATATACTTAACGAGCTATTTAATAAACTTCGAGTTCATCGCCTTTCTATGTTCGTCTAATAAGTTTTATGCATTATCTTACTCCTGGATCAGATTGTCCTCGAATATAGAGAACAAGTGAAATGTCAGAGGGATGGAGTGTGAGTCGTTTTCTATGAAGTGTCAGCTTATAAGCATCGTCAAATAGCTGTACAAAATAGAATTCAGTTGCTTCTTGAATAGCGAAAATTGCAGCAGATTGCATCCTAAAATCACCATGTTTTTGTAATATTTCTCTGAGTAATCTCGTGAAAGGCGCTTTAGGTATTTGATTCTCAGTGGTGTTTTGTAATCGCATAATCTCTCTTATATGCTTAGGAAATACATTCTTGCGTTTTTTTGTATTTCCCTTAACTTGCTGTTCCGCTGATTGCTGTTGATTTCTTGATGATGAAGAAACATCTTTTTGTTGTGTTTTTGACTTAGCAGGTTGATTTTGTTTTGAAGTAGATGGCTGTTGCTTTCGTGAATTTTGTTGTTTTTGTGAAGCAATTCGATTAGATGATCGATTGGGAGAGACTTCACTATTAGTTTCATTAGTACTTTGGTCGCTAAAAAAACAAAAATTTTATGTTTATAGTATTTATAAGTTATATTTTTTATTTTTCTTATTTACCTTTCACTCAACACATTTTGCAGTGTTCTACTTGTTTGTCCATGTTTACGTACCATTACTACGTTGTATTATATTAGTTTTAATAAAACAATATACTAAATAAAATTAAAATTGATTAAACGTCAAAACAAAAATATTCCTTTTAAAACCGTTAAACTTTAAGTATCAGGCTTCTGAAACAAAAAATTTAAATTTTTTTGACCGTTACATCAATCCTAAATTTCATTTTATATCTGCATAATTATTGAAATGCATTACATTACTTAAGAAATAAAAGAATTACAAGTATTATTTTTTTGCAAATGCAACATCTTTTTTATTTATTACATTTAAGTTAAACTGTAATTCATATTTACTTTTTCTAATATAATTTCATGCTTTTTCAATTTTAAGCACGTTTCATCATCATATTATGTCTTGTTAAAAAATTTACACAAAATTTTTGTAAACAAAAAATTGAAAAGAACGTCATGACAAATTCACCTATATACTCCACAATATAGAATCAATATGTGTGTAGTTCTTTCTCGCACTCCCTTAAACATCATTTGGAAACATACAATTTAAAGTTCATTTTATCTCGATTGTCGGGGGTAATATATTATATTAAAGCATTAGATTTTGATTAAGTGTGTTACAAACGCTTTTTAATAAAATATAAAATTTTTTGAATTCCAAAAATTCTTAATTAAGATAAAGGTCCCTGATAAATACACATTCATATGCACATTAAAATGTTAACAAATCTTTTTTGCAAAGATTAATTATTCATATTAAATATTCTATAAAAAATGTTTTCATTAAATCATTTAATATACACTCATGTTTTGATAACTTTTAATGTGCATATGTTAGACATTCATGAGAAAAGAAAATGGGGATGCGAAAGATGTTACAGTTCTATATGTATATGTTTTAAATTTTTTCTCAACTTTTAGTCATAAATGATAAACATTATAAAATCTAATTTGTAAATCAATTGTAATTAAACCACTCACAATATATAATATGCAATGCTTCTTTTAATTATAACTTTTCTTTCATAATGCGTTATGTTTTTTCTGCTTTTACTCGTTTTTGTCGAAAGATTCCTTTAACCTTCGGTCAATCTATAATTTCAATTTGTAATCATTTTCTTTCTTTTCCTCGTTTTTATTTGGATATATTTTGCATTAGGTATTAAGAAAACTATAGAAAATGATTTTAAATGATTTTGTTTACTAACGACATATTTTAACAAAACATATATTTTGTATATGCAAATATGTATATAAGAAATAGTCTGTTTAATTGTTACAAAATAAAATTACAAACTGAAGAAGTTAATATGATAAGTTAGTGTTAGAAGACAATGATTCACAAAAATAGCTTTAAGTTAAAAAATCACATGTGTATGTGTAACTTTTTGTGTGAGAAGAAATTTTTTAAAGAGTAACTTCCAAATCTCTATTTATCTAAGAAGGTAAGAATGGGAAATTGTGTGTGTGTGTATGTGTATGTAATTAGTTATATAAAAATCTCAATTGAACTTAAAACAATTTACTTTTTACTCTTTAGTTTTTGCTGATAGAGACACAAGGATCTATGAATGAGCTCATATTGCTCGCTATTTTGAACCATTCCACCTCTTTGCAGTCTCAAATTGCACACGATTCCCAAAACATCAACAGATGTTCCTTCACCGCTATTATTCGCTCGAATCTGCCCAAGTCCATTTAAAATAGCTGCTAAACACCCAGTTCGTCCAATCCCCGCTGAACAGTGAATTATTGGCAGAGGATTTTTCTCGGAACTAAAAATGCATTTCTTTGAATTGTCATCATCAACAGTTTCTACATTTTTCTCAGAATGCTCTAGGAAATCATTTGTGCAGTCACCATCGAGAAGTTCTAAGCTCATATCAAGAAGAACATCAATATCTTGTGGTGAACGATGATCCGGCCAATCAGGAAACCAGTAATGATAAACTGTATATTGCTGAATTTTTTCTTTTTGAATATTTCCATAATAAAGTGTGAGTTTTCTAATCGAATATCCATTCTTTTGTTTCAATCCATTATTCTTAATTATAAAATAATTAAATGAAATCTTTGGCATTTCTGCAAATTTTCCTTCTTCCTCAATCGTTGCTGATTCCAAAATTTTCTCCAAATTATCACGAATGAAGTTTTCGTCTTTTGATAAACCTGTATTAGTAAAAATTTCACACTTTCCCTGCTCTATCGGAAAATACACGGCACATTTTTGACGTTGACTTTCAATAAAATCTGTCAGCATAGCAATTTTTTGCACACCACAATCTTTTTTCTTTTGAATATTTTGAAGTACCATTAGCCAAAATTCATACACCGTATTTTGCATCGGCCCTTGCGTTGCAATGTAACAATCAGATGTATAATCGGGACCCTAGTATTAGAAAAATTATTTTAATATCATTTTAATTAAATTTGATATACATGTCTTACCTTAATAAAGTTTGCATTGATATAAGGTTCTTGCTGAGCTCCATCTTCTTTCTGTAAAATCACACGAGAATGTTCATTTGGTAAAATGGTTTTGTAGCGATTCTTTGATTGTGATCCAAACACCATTGGCTTTTCTTGATAATTTGTTGGCAAGTTCCAAAATTCCTGATGGAGTTTAATTAAGAGCTGCTTTTGATCTTCATCTGGTGAATTTGATGTGTTGCCACTGAATGAAATTATTGAATTATCAGTACTATATTTATTATTTAAAATGTCATCATTATTAAATTGTCTCTGATGAAGTTGTAGCTGTTGTCCTGTGCTGCTACCAACTGCCTGTGATGCATTCGTTTCTTTAGATTTATATGACTTTTGAAATAATGCATTCAATATTTCTAAATGTTCTTCATCCAATACATTGGAAGCACTTTGAAGAAACTGAATGTTTGCTAAATAAATTTTAAAGTCCTCTGATGTACTCTGTGGCGAGAGTGGCTTTGTGCTAATAACTGGAATTTTATCGTGATATGGTTGTGTTTGTTTCAAGTTGTCAATAGATCCATATGGAGTTTGATGTTGACTCTGTTGACGGTGACTGCTATTAATGCTCATAGTATTTGAACGAATACTATGGAGATTCTCAGAGCTTAGAAATTTCCGCTGTCGCGAGTATTTATCACATTCATTTCCTTGATTTTCTGCTTCTTGATGTTCCGCTTCTTGCTCTAACATCATAAGCTCTGCCATTTGATTTGTATTGACACTACTTAAACTGCATTCAGACCCACGCAAATTACAATTGCTGATTGACAATCCACGATTTTGAATATTGAGAGTGAGGCTTGCATTTGAATTTCTACGCTCCAATAAGCCACCCTTTTTCTGAGATGAGCCTGTGATATTCAGTGAACTATGACTGTTAAATCGATTTAAATTGTTATTTGATCCTTGAATATTAAGTGTTAAGCTCGTATTAGATCCACGTCGTTGTAAAAGATTTTTCTTTACAGTCACGATCCGGTGATTTGGTTGATTTTGAAGATTGTAATTTGATCCAGCAATATTTAAATGTGAACTATGTAAATTACCAAGACTGTAATTACTACAACTCAAGCCTCTCGCTAAATTTCCACAGCTGCCATCTAAATTTAATGTAAGACTATGGTTCGAACCTCGACGTTGAAGAATGCCACTTTTCGATGGAGGAATAGATGTTGGCGGGCCAATTCTAGTAGTTGTAGGTTTTAATGATTGATTTGCATCAAAATCGTTTATGCTCATGATTTCGGGTAGAGTTTTTAAATTACTAGAACTTATATTAAGCGTTTGTATAGAAGCAGTCAAATTACTCTTGTACGATTGTTGAGTATGAGTTGTAATGCTGGTTGTTGAGGTCACATGATGATGTCCACTATCATCCGGATTCTCTTCAAAACTTCCCAACTTACGACTATATCGTCCACAACTATACGTCGTTGAACTTCGCTCCTCACTAGTTGATATTTTAAGCTTATTTGATGTCAAATGCTTTGGAGTCGATGGTACAGATATTGAACTGTTCATTTTATTACTACTCTGTCCGAAATAATAATTGAAGGTTTCAGTCGATGCAGTTTTGCCGGCAAATTGTTGCATCGCAATTAATTTTCCACCTTCCTGATTATCCGAGTCCAATGACACAGCTTTTTTCTGCTTAAAATATTTCATCGTTGGAGTGCGACAAATACCATCATCTGTCTCATCATACTCTTGTTGATCTTGATTCATATTAATATCACCAACACCTCCACTACTGTCTGTCATATCCAATGAGCTATCTCGAAAGTCAAGATTAATTGTAAGATTATAAATATTCTTTGGATTAAAACGATTATTATTATTATTATTATTATTATTATTATTATTATTATTATTATTGTTGGCACAACTTGCTGCTGAACTGCTGCTCTCCATTTCAGTAAGATCCTTAATTTGCTTAGTACTATAAGATGCTATTTCCACAAGCTCTTCAACGGGCATCGTAAGATTTTCCTCAACTAATCGTGCACCATCCGAATCAAGTGAAATTGATTTGAGCCGTGCACGTCGAATGGTCAGAGTATTCTCACTATTATTATTGTTGTTGTTCAAATTATTATCTCTATTACTACCCGTAGAGGAGTCATTGAAAACTGATTTTTCATTAGCAGGTGATTCTACCTCATCAATTTTTAATATTATACTCTCTTTGTCATTACTGATGACATTCTCAATATTCAAATTCTCGAAAGCTTTGATTATTGGCACATCCATCGAGTCCATTGAAGTATTAGTTGTCATCGAATTTTGCTTTTCGAGACTAACTTTCAGTGAAGGCGATGACGTTGTTACCGATGATTCGATGTCAGGAAAGCGAAAAAAATTTCCGCTCTTTTGAGTTGCCGATGTTACTGGTGGGCTGCCTGTGTTTGTATATACATTCGCAATTTTCGGTGAGTTTTGCTGTTGCAAGACGTTTGTGTTAACTTTTGGCGAAGTTGAAATGACAGATGAGGGAGATGATGCTGAACTACTTGTTCCTCCACTGGTTCCCATTGACTCGATATTATCATTCTTGAAAGTATTTATCGTCTTATTTAGACAAACTGTTCGAAGCTTTGCAGATGATGGCTCTTTATTTTCTTTATTATCATATGAAGGTGTGAGTATGAATGAGCTGCTCGATGCACTGGTGGGTGTTTGAAGAACAGCGAATGATGAGCTCAAAAGATTATTTGGACTATTGGGAGCTTTTGTGAAGTAGGTTTGTGTTCCTGTCGTCGCATATTTATGATGCAATGAATGATGATGAGCAAGAATTGGACTGAATGGGGGCGGTGATGTAGCGATAGATTTATAAATTTTTTGAGACTGTTCTTCTCGTGGTTGTATGCAATGCACTTCTTCCTGCAATAATGAAAGTGATGATGAGGAGGAGGCAATTTTTTGAATTTGTGGTGACAATTCAGACGATAATATTTGTGGTTGAATAGTACTTGCAATACTAATATCACTTATTGCCAATGGACATGGTATAATTGTGGCAGAACCTGTTTCTTTTTCATTTTTAATCTCAGATTTTTTAATTTGTTCAACATCGCTCTCATGCAATTGTTGCTCTTCATCATCCTCATCGTCATCCTGTTCATTTATTTTTTGTGAATTTGGCGAAGTTGGTGGTGTGCTTTTAAACTCAACTGTCTCCAATTTCTGCTCAATATCATCGTTGATAATTTGATTTACAATTTGCTTTGATTTTTCTTTCAGCCACTTTCGACTGTTCATTTTACTACGGTTATTATTAACTTTTTCGCACTTTTTCTTTGCGCAATAAATTTTTGATTGTTGAATTTTTTCTTCAATAATTTGGCTTTTCTCACGCTTTTCGCGAAAATATTTTTGAATCCAAATAAATAAAATGGCAGCGATGAAAATCACTGCGAGTATAGTTATGGCCAAAATTGTAAAAGGTAACACTAAATCTATCCACGATTCACTTAAATGTTCGTAAGATATCAAATTGTTATTATTATGATTAACATTTTCATTATCATTACTATTCACGTTTTGCTGATTAATATCACTATTCACATTTGTTCCTTTCAGATTCCTTTTTGTATGATCGAAATTGTTATCGTGTCGCTCAAAATATTGAAAGTTGTTTTTATACTCTCTTATTAAGTTTGCTGATCGAAAGAAGCGTTTGTTATATGGGGATGAAGAGGATGAACGTGTACGGACATTTTCATAATATTCCATAGTCAAATTCAAAGCTTAATGCAAGAAACTTTTGTTTATCTAAAAAGTGAGATGTGAGAAAATAAACCAATAAGCAACAATAGATAAAGAAGAAACTGATGGATGATGTGTGGATGTGATGATGAAGATGAGAAAGTGAGTGAGGATATTATTTTAAAAAATTTTAATACTCAACAAAATAAAGGCCTCACCTCATTAGAATTAATGATACTTAAACAACTACTGTTTAATATATAATATTCCATTATAAGCGTATTCTTTGATTCTTTTTGATATAGTCGCACGATTAAATCTAAAGATGGATAAAAATTGGAAATATTTTTTTTTTGATGAGAAAAAAGAGAAAGAAAGTCTTGAAAGAATTTTTTCCTTTACATTTTTTACGTCGCAAATGTTGAAAATTCACAATGAAACTCGTCAAATTTTAATGTATCGAGTGTTGTTTGTGTGGCTAAGAACGAATATAGCAATATAGAACTAGAAAACGGTATGTACAGCTAATATTTATCTCGAATTTTTTTTTCTTAGCTAAAGACTTTTTCCTTAGCTCGAAAACTTTTCAATGTTTTCGAAAAATATTATTTTCATTTTAAATATCTTTTGTACGTTTGATCCTTTTATAAAAATTCAATAAAAAATATTAAATTCATGAGAAATTTTTTATTCGAAAATTTCAGAGTTTAAAATATTATTAGTTTTATCTGTAGCATTCAATAAAATTGTATCTAAGCCTGATAAGTCATTTAAATTTAAAATTTATTTTTTTAAAATAAACATTTTCGAAGATCTACATCTGTTCTACATTGAAGAAACTTCGAAAAAAACTCTTTCTTTTCCTCTACAAACTTCACACGTTTGGTATGTAAAAATAAATAAAATTAAAAATATCATGATTTATCTTTAATTTGTGCAAATCAATAATTATGACTGAAATTAAGAGATATCAAACAAAAACTGTGTTATTAAAGATAATTATAAAGTCACTTATTTGAAGAGAAAAATTGACAAATTTTGTTTACGAAAAATAAATCACTTTTGAATGAAATTTTTTCTTCTAATTAAAAATTTGAATAATTATAACTCAAAAGATTTTTTAGATCTATATTAAATGTAAAAACTTTTTTAAAATCCATTATTAATTTGCACAATTTCAACATAAATTGAGAAAAAATTATTTTTTTGAAGGTTATGATTTGATTCTAAATTATTTTTATTTTGTTTAAGATAGATAGAAATGGCCAAGGGTAAAACAGAAAAACGTACCAAATCGGCAATCAATGAGGTTGTGACACGCGAGTGCACAATTCACCTGAATAAACGACTTCACAAAGTTGGTTTCAAGAAACGTTCACCAAGAGCAGTTAAAATTATTCGCAAATTCGCTGAAAAGGAAATGGGAACAAAGGATGTTAGAATTGATACTCGTCTTAATAAGGCTATTTGGTCTCGCGGTATCAGGTAAAAAGTTAAAAATATAAAAAATAAATGTATTGATATCTAATGAATTATACGATTTTTTTTAGAAATCCACCTTTCCGCATTCGAGTTCGTCTTGCTCGTCGCCGTAATGATGATGAAGATTCACCGAATAAGCTTTATACTTTGGTAACATACGTTCCAGTGGAAAGCTTCAAAGAACTTCAAACAGAAAATGTTGAATCAGAAGATTAAATGTATTCCATCATTACTGTAAGTTTGCAACAATATTTCACATTGAACATCAGCAAAGAAGAAGATGTACCGTCATATACAGCTCAAATTTGTACATCAAAAATTATGTGAATAAAATTGAATTATAAAACAAAAAATCTGAAAGAAAAGTGAAAAGTGTTTTGTGCGAATAGATATGTAAAAATGAGTAGCAGAAAAAGATTGCAGTTATTTTCTTTATTTTATCCCTTTCTCTCTCACTATCTTATTATGAATATTTTTCGAAGAAAGAAATAGATACAGTTTTGGTATTTTTAGCCATACATTATTAAAAACTTTGAAACGTATACAGTGGTGTTAACTTTATTAAAATCATTACTTAATTTGCTTATAATAACATTACAATGTCTACATAAAAAATGCATCGTAAGAAGTAGGAAAAATTGTTCCACATAACAATGAGTCTGATGTCATTGATAAAACGGTTATGCTGTGATGATAAAAGACTCATTACCATGACATGAATAATCAAATATGATTTTATATGCTAAGAAGTCTAATAGTTACAAAGTTATTTGTTCTTGTCTCATAAATATGCTTAAACATTACGGTTTGTTTATAATACTAATTTCACGATACTTGTTATTTGAATTAATTTAAAGAGGTTTACTGCACCACTGCTCTTCCCGCATAGCCTGAACTTGAGAAATCATCAAGCGTTTTTCTTCCAGCCGTTTGAAGTTTTGATGCAAGTCCACATGTCTAATGAAAGATAAAGATTTAAAAAAAATATATATATATATATATATTATGTATCTTTTTTCTCACAATGATCGTTGATAAAGCTAAAAGGCCAGCTAAAAGTCCTGAAATAATTACGAAATTGCGACATTGTTCAGATGACTCATTGAATCGAACATCATTTGTAAATTCTCCTGGCATAAGTACGGTGTATTGAAGGTTTTCTTTGAATCGTGTATAATCGGTTGAATTGGTGTCGATTGTTCTTCGTTTTCTGCCATGTCCTATCGAGAGGGAAAAATAACTTATGCAAATCAATTTACTTCAAATTTAGAAACTTACTTTTACTTCCATTCTGTTCAAATAAATCTAAACAATAATCTGGTTGACAATCTTGAGCATCCATGCATGCTTTAATTTGTGAATGAATCCATAATGTCGATCTTTCTTTCATTGAACTCAGTAAGAATGCTTCAAAATCGAGAAACACTTCATTGGGTCTATCTCTGTAACGCGCTGGTTGATGTGGAATGATTGAAGCAAAGTCACGATTTCTGCATCCGTCTCTCACGAGTGAAACAGCTCCTATCGCATGAGGATCATCAGGATCAGGTGATACAGTGACTTCCATCAGTTTCACATATTTCCACACACTTTGGAGACTAATTCTAGCGCGCAATTGAAGTTTAGTGCCAATCGGAACAGCTTGATCAACTGGAACTTCGTTGTTATTATTTAATGTACTTGTAACATTTTTAGGGAAACTATGAGGATGACTGTGTTGTTGTTGTCCAGATATTCTACCTAATGGTGGTGCTTCTTTATAAAGTGCTACTTCATATTCAAGTCTACCCGGTGTCTCTTCAACAACTCCTGAAACTCGAGCGCCATGTGGACTGTAAAAAAATTATTTAAATGTGCAAAATTGCAATTAATTGATTTTTTTGTTTAACTTACAAACTGCCTGCAAAACCAGCAGCCTTATTTTGAATTACAGTTGGTTCAGGTGGTTTGCACATAATAATCAATTCTTGATCTGATTGCATGACAACACCAGGAAATTGAGGAAACCAAATTCTTACATGAACAAAACCATTTCTTTTAAGAACACCGCATCGAGTAAAGTCAGTGATTTTCAATTCGTAATTGAGTTCCGAAATATCATTGCGGTCAGGTTTAATTGTGCATGTGTAGTCATTATCGGGATTAACTGATCGATCGTCAGCAAAAAGTGGATGACCTTTGAAACCAAATGGTTTCTTTAATTTTGCCGTTATCATGTCACCTAAACTTGATCCTTGTGATGAAAACGAACATTGTATATCGGAAACATCGTAGTCTTGAGCGACTGTTACTTGCACTAAATGAAGCTAAAAAAACATATAAAAATGAAATGAAAATTCCTGCATTATTGAAAAGCAATTTAATTTTAATGGTAGAAAGTAAGAGGGAATTATCCATTCTAGTTGATCGATTTATTTAAAGAGCTTTTCTCACAAATAAACACATGCGCTTGTACACATTATCACAAAATGAGATCACGCGCACAAACAAAGTAAGAGAAGAAATTAATAAGCCTAGAAATAACCTAAACTAAATTTTTACTCATTTCCAACTGCGAGGAAATTGCTCCATGAAAATTATGATTCTTTCTTTTATTGAATTACTATAAACGAGTGAGAAATGAAATTGCTCATATATGGGTTTGTGTAGTAAATCAAATTATCGCAGTTGATTGAATGCAAGTAAATGATAATAATGAACAATTTACTTCTTATTACTCTTTTATTAAGGAACAAGTGAAAATAAAATAAAAACTAGTTCAATGGGTCTCATTTTTCTCTTTTTGTCATCAAAAATAATTGCTTTATTAGATTTTTTAATGCTACAACATACGCGATGACAAAAATTGAATTGAGAACACAAAAGTCGTAATCGGTCTTAATTTCTTTAAAATACAATTGATTACGCATTTATGACCTGATTACTTCTAACGATGACAACTGAATAGCTTTTATTTGTCAAAGAGAAAATGAATAGAAAAAAGCTATTTCTATGATGATAAAAATTCTCAAATTTAGAATGACCGCATTTCAACAGTGTTTTAGACAGTTGTAATTAAAAAAGTCTTGTTAAGATGGATAAAGATATGCTGTAGTGTAGCTTAATGAGAAAGAACTATGAATGACTAATTTAGATTAAGTAGCGAATTAACAATGACTAATGAGTTTTATTTTCGCGCTCGTGTTACTCTAAACACTTACAAAGTGAGAAAATAAGAAATTCCCACGTGACGATGACGATGAAATCGAAAATATGGGTTGAAGGCCGAAAAGAGAGAAGAAAGAGATGTCAAAGAAAGAACTATGTAGACAAAATGCCGGAAAAGTGCATTAAATTAACCCTAAAATTGTTGATACTATCAAAAGATATACACACCGTCATGTTTGATCACAATACTTTTTATTCACTTCTTATTTTGCGATGTAAACTAAACTTTACTTATTTTAATAAATTGGTGCCTTTCGTTGTGCTACAGTAACTCCGCTATATTTTTCGACTAACAAGCAACCAAAAGAGTAAAAGAGAGAAAAATCTTCAATAAAATTTTATGATTTTAAACTCTCGCTTACATTGTCTTCCTACATCTTTTTACTTTTTGTGTGCACACATGCCGAAACATATAATTTAATGGAATTAATGATATGTGCAGAAAGTGCGCAAAATGAATATGATTAGATTTTGTCAGTTTTAGAGAATGAATGGATTTTGGATAATCAAGAGCATGATTAGATTTAAGAGTAATCGCACGATGAGAAAGAATTCAGAGCATGTTGAATTGATTTAATCATGTTTGTTGATTTCATTGAGGGAAAAAAGAACACGAACACCATCTAAAAATGGCTCAAAAATCCAATTTTTGGAGAGTGAATATGGATCTGCTCAAGTGAGAGTAACAAGCATAAGACGATAACGGATCGAATTAAGTGACTGCTGATGCTTGCTTGACTGGAGAAAATGTAAGTAAGCATTAGCAGTAGACCAATCGACCACATCACAAGATCAAGATCAGTGAGAGAGATGAGATGTGCAGTTTTAACCAATAACGTTAAACTGTTGTAATCTCTTTTGTTTCTCTTCTTTTTTGTTAATTGATTATTTAGATAATCCGTTATTAATAAGAGAACATTACAACTTACAGAGGAAATGTATGTGCACTTATCTATTGATCTGTTAATGACACTAATGAACTTACAAAAGATTTAAACATTTTAACGTGAATATAAGCTATATATAAGAAGAACAAGTATTAAAAAGCTGCAATCAATTATTTTGAAAACATCTATTCATGTTGTAAGACAATTAATTTTGCGAGAAAATTCTATAATGATTCGTTCGATACAATTAAATTTCAATTTACGTTTGCTGAGTAACTTCATTTAGGAAATAGATAACAGTTTTTAAGTTTTTAAAGGCAACCGTTGGTTCATTTTTCGAATGACTCAAAAAAATTATTAAATATTGTTTATTATGAATTAGACCATTAATATGATGTAAAACAATTGCATAACATCTAAAATTTGATAATTGTCTATGTTCAGTTTAATGTGCATGCTTTTAAGATGATTTTTTTCATGATATTTAAAATCCTCATAAAAATGCTTCATTTTCTGTGGTTTGGAAAGAGTTAATGAAAAAGAAAATTAATTACTGATGATAATTTTAATTTGTGCGCCATTAATCAATTATTCTTTTTTTGTGAACTATTGTTAACGGTTAAAAAGCAGATTTATCTAAGATAGATGGATATCGAGGGGGTAACAGCTTCGAAGAAAAGGAAGAAAAAATCGAAAACGGAAAAAAGTGTAGAAAGTTTAGAAAAATGTAGAAAAGTGTAGAAAGATCAAAACAAAACAAAGTTTTGAAAAATTTCTTAAATTTTCTTGAATTAGGTTTCTTAGACCTATTTATATTATTTCTGCCAGTTTTTTAAGTCTACACTGAAAGTTTGAGAATTCAAAACTTCCTAAATCATGTGATATTGGGCAATTCTCTGAGTGAGCGAAACTCGAAAAAATGCGTTTTATAATGCTTTCTCGACTTGTTTTTGTTTGAGAATTTTCAATTTCAATTTTTCACTGATTAAACCAATTATTCTCTATGAATGATGAATACCTAAACTGTTTTTTGGTTAAAATATATTTAGGAAGACATATGATGGAGAATAGCAAAGGGAATTTCAACAAAAGTTTGTTCCTTAATTTTTCAAACAAAAATTTCGAAACTGTCAAATCGTTTTTGAATTCTACAAATCCCAATTTGTGTTACTAATTGACGCTATTTTCTCCTATAAATCGTTGTTTAAAGGCTATGAAAAGAAGTTTACAAGATAAAGAATTAACTCTTTATCAAATAATACTATTTTCCAATGAGATTCAATAAGTAATAAAGCGAAATTTTGCAAAAAACTGACTCGAAAAATTATTTTTGTTACTAATTGACGCTTTTCGAAAATCAATTTTTAGCCAAACTAAAGGTTTTTAGCAACTAAAAAATGGTTTATATTATGTGTTCGTTGATTTTAAACATTGTATTTGAGTTTGAAAGCTAG
>JACWBX010001927.1:0-11822 GCA_014622435.1 Polypedilum pembai | reverse complement strand
TTATAAAAAGTGTTATCTTCTTAGTAATTGCTAGGGAATTACTTTTGCTGCATAAACAAAGTGAACAAAAGTACAGCGGAGTGAAATAATTTGATTAAAAGCGAAAAATTTGGAAACATAACAACTAGGTCCATACTTATGATTAAATAGATCCAAACTTATGATTGGAAATCAAATCGATATTGTGACTTAATGGCGTATTGTGAAGTGCTAAATAATATTTCAAATGAAAGAAGCCAAAAAGCTACATACAAAATTTTAAACAGAATTGAATTCAGTCAAATATTTAGTGAGATATAAATAATTGAATCCAAAAAATCGAAAAAAAATCCAAACTTATGATCGTTTACCCTAAACAAACATTTTTATGGAAATTTATGATTTTTCGAAAATTAACTTGCTATATGCTATTTAGTAGATAATTTTAAGACGAATCAATTGATATTTAAAAAATTTCGATTGATGAAATAATTTCTGAGAAATTCTAGTAGACACAGGTTTCTCTTTTTTTTTATGTTTTGTCACTAATTTTTCCAGAATAAATTTCCAAAGTCCTAATATGAAAACACAAAAAAGAGGAGCAAATAGGAGCAACAAAGAGCAATTTGTTGATCTTTCTTTATGTGTCCATGCCTGGGAAAAATTAGCATTAAAAAAATTGACATTTCTGCCATCTTGAATTTCGTCACTAGTTACTTCTAAACTACGAAAGATATCAAAATAATGTTTTTGGTTTGTGTAAAAACTTGAATGAAAGTTAACTTCCAGTACAAAAAAGAGAATTTCAGTCAATGCTTTTTAATGATAAAAAAATTCTTGTAAACTTTTCTGTCCAAAAAAATTAATTTTTAATATGAATTTGGAGTCAAATTAAACACATTAATTGAACTTAAATCCAAATTAAATTATGCTTAAAAACTGCTCACAATTATATTGTTTGAGAAAGATTGATTTATGTGAAGGAATAAAAAGTGTCCAGTTTTAAAGTAAACTTACCAATGAAATAAGAGCAAAAATGCTGAAATTAAACAAAACATGGGTAAATCCACGTAAGGGTAGCTCAGATTTTTTAAAAATAAAATCGATTTTTCACATTGATATAAACATAGAATCGTCATTATCTTTGATTTTTCAGTTGCGATTTATGATGAATTACTTCAATGCAAAGTTTCATGAAGAATGATTGAGCAGTTTTTGAGAAATTAGCCAAAAAAGTTAAAAAATCTGAGTTACCTTTTGCGACATTTTCATGGAATCGATTTTTTATCAAAACTGCACACTTTTTTACAGCTTTGAGTGGCTCAAATCGTCCATGGTTATAATATACACCGAAAGATTGCTATTAAAGCTTCTAAAATAGTGTTATTTTAGCTAACGCTTGATTCAGTTTTTTCGAAAAAATTTTTGTTTACAAAAATAATTTGATTTTTTGACAAAATCGAGCCTTTTCAATCTTTTGCATTGTTTTCTTTTGATAGATATATAATTAAAATAGTAGTTGAAAAACAAATAGTTCAGCAAAAGAGTATAATTTTGATGAAATTTGATTCAAAACAAAATATCGCAAAAGAAACTCAGAATTTTTAAAACTTTTTCGCGAAAATCTTGTAAAATGCTATTATGATCATAAATTTGACTTCATAAATTAATAAATTATCACAAATTACACTAAGAAAACATATAGTACAAAGAAATAATGATGTTATAAAGAAGAAAATTAAATTTTTCGATGAAATATTGACGAAAATTTTTTTTTTAAAATTTGTCGCATTTTACGTGGATTTACCCACATATGTTTGAATTTTTTCTTTAGCGGGTTTTTAGCGCATTTTTCTCAAAGAAAAAAGGCGCTATTGTCCGCACTTTTTGATATTTTCCGTCATTTTAATATTTTTTAGTTTTTCGTTAGAATTATTTTCCGCTCAAAGCTGGGACACTTAATTCTTTTTAATTAAATTTTACAGCCTTGTTTCTGCTTGTTGTAATATTAAAACTTTTTAGCTAAATATTTGAAATTCAAGTAATGAAAGCAATTAAAATTTGAAAAAATCATCATCTTTTCTTGATTTTAAGAAGCTTTCAAGAATAGACTTCAAATTGAGATTTTGAGAATTTTATTCGAAGCTATTTTTGTTGATAATAAGAAAATCCGCTTTTGAGTCGATTTTTATTAACAAAAATTCTTCGTATTGATTTCATATTTAAATTTAATAAAAAATTCTGTCATGAAATGAATAAATCTGTAAAAAGACTGACAAAATTTATCAAAACATTGCACAAGAGACATTAATCTGTTGTCATTGTCTTCATTTCATATCAATTGTTCAAATTCTAGACGTAAAATCAATTCTTTGGGAGAAATTTCAAAGACATTAAAAAGAAATGAGTTTTCTGCTGAAAATAAAGAAAATTAAAAGACAATTCTTTTCTTTCAACATTTTTTCTCATGATTTTTTCATTTTTTATTTCTCAAATTAAAACATTTCATCAAGAAGTTGTTTCGATTTTTCATCACTAAAACATCAAAAAAATTTTCTTTATCAATTTTTGTTTTGAATTCTCTTTTTTTATACAATTTTTTTTACTCATAATTCTCCATTGTGACATTTTTCTTTTGCTTTGTACATTTTTTATTTATCCTAAAATTTACAACTTTTTTTCTTACTCTTTTATAAATATTTAAATAACGTTTTGCAATTCAATGATATATTTCAGGGGCTCATCTCTTAAATATATCAATGAACATTTTCAAAAGACAAATTTTTATTCTTCTTTTTATTATTTTTTACAAATCCGCTCATAAAAATTTCCCCAATTAAATCAGTCTTTTAAACAAAAGAAGAAAAAATATTTTAAACTAAACTCGCTTCGCCGCGTTATAAATTTTCATTATTTTAAGAAAAACACAACAGAGAAAATTTTTACTATATTTAAATTCCCGCAATTGAAGAACACGTAATTATAATTTCAATATTTTTGAACAGAGTTTGGTAATGAGAAAATTTTTCTGATCAATTGGCAGTTTTATATAATTGTAGAATTTTCAATAATCAAAAATGTAATTGTAGAAAAATCTACAACTGTAATTGTAAATTTTAAAAAACTACAAGTATAATTTTAGAATTTATTAAAACGTCTAAAAGTATAATTTTTGAAATCGTCTAAATTAATTTAAAATAAAACATTTCGAAGTTTTATTCTAAAATGGAATTTTTGTTTCACTAGGTAGTTTCACTCTTATTTTTGAGCGTTGAAATTTTAGTTTCAAATATGATTTTTACACCTCTTTTCGAAGAAAAACTTGAAAATAGTCTTATAAAAGAAGAATAAAATATAATTGAAGTTTCAAAAAAAAAAAAAAAAATAGTGAAATAATCAAGGAGAAAGCATTCATTAGCAAAACTTACTGAGAGACTAAAAAAGAAAACACCAAAATGTAAACAAAATTTTTTGAAAATTTCTTACTAAACGTAAAATAAATTGTTCGGGAAAGTTTTATGCATTGCACTTGCAGTTCTATTGAAATTTTAACATTTCTGTCATGTTTCCATTCATTTTAAAAACGGAAAAATGTAACATTGTATACATTTTGGTGTCTTTCTCTAAGCTCTGTTCATAATTGCGTTTCCTTTGGAAATAATGCTTGCTTCAGTTTAATAATAATTTTTTTTCCATCGAAAGACATAAATAATTAGTTAAATAATAAAGTTTTAATTTTTTGCCAACAAACTTTTCGAATTTAGAATATTTCGAAAAATCATTGTTGGACTTCAAAAGATTTTTTCGAAATTTTCTAACACTCGAGTGAAACTAACAATTTGTTTCATATTACAGAAATATTTTTAAATTATTATAATTTAACAAGTTTTTCTTACTTTTTTAACCATTACACATTGAATGATTAGTAAATGAACTAATTGAATGTGAATTAAACATTTTTCAAGCTCAAAAATTATTCAAAAATTTAATGAATTTTAACGAACTTTCGAAATTCAAAAATTTTGTAAACAAAAAATTAATTTTCTCATTATCAAACTCTGTATCAAATAATTTAAGTGAAGTTCGTCTTTTAGATATAAAGAAAATCAGAGCAGCAGCTCTATTTTTTAATTACAATTATTATTACATCATCGATGAAGAAGAAAATTTATTTTGTAACCATTAAAACACTTTGAGTTTAGCCAACAACTCAATAATGCAATTTTCTCCATTCTCATACATTATGCTTTAATGCCAAGAAGTTTCTTGAATGCTCTCCTATAATCTAAATTGAAGACCGTATATATTAATGGATTAAGTGCCGAGTTGATGTATCCTAGCCAAGTTATGAAATTTACAAGTTTATCAGATATGCAGCATGAAGTACAGAATGGACCAATTACGTACCTAAACCAAAAAATGAAATTGCATGAGTCAGAAATATTTCTCAATAATAGCACTTACATAAGAAAGAATGGCAGCCAGCAAACAACAAAAACTCCTGTAAAGAGAGCAAAATATTGAGATTATGAATGAAATTGAAATTGTGATATGCTTTAGGACTAAAACTATTGAAGCACAGAAGAATAAACAAGTTGAAAAAGGACAAAAAATGGTATTTCTTTTATTTTCTCAATAGCTTTGTTATGTATTTTTTTGCGCCATATAAAACATGGTATGAGGAGAATTACTTTTGTTAGTCGCACTGCATGACCTTATATGTTTGTTCATGCCAACCATAAAGTGATTTCCCTCAGCGTATTTATCAAAGCTTTTAACAAAACAGAAATAATAGAAATTTTTGTAGATTTATAAACAGAATTGTTTCCGGCAAACTAGCCAGTTTTGCCCAGTTTGATTAATATCTCAAATTTGAAGGTTTGTAAATTAATCTAACACTTTTGCTGATGTTTCTATAGAGCTCGACGAATAAAAAAAAGTAATTTAAAATTTTTTGTTATAACTGCGGTTAAGTTGTATCAATTTTTGTCTCTGTTAGTTTATTTTTTAAAAACCGGCGAGATTAAAATTGAAATAAATCATGGGCCAACTGAATCTTCAAATAACTTTAATTTATTCATTAAGCTTTATAGAACCAGTGAAGAAAATTTTTTTTAAATATGAAGCTTCAGTTTTGAAATATTTATCAAACCGGCTTAAATCGGCTAGTTTGCCGGTAACAACTCTGCTTATAAATAATCTAAAATACTTTTGTCAGTTTAATAAAAATACTTTAACGCTTTTTGTTTACTTGCTATGAAGCTAAAGTCATAAAATATTTTTGCTTATTCGGGATCAACAAGAGAAAATTTTTTATTTTAAATTTCGAAAAATTCAAGGTAGGGACAGTTCCAAAAAAATTTTTTATTTTTCAAGCTCGCCTACTAACATTAAAAAAAGTTAGTACACCAACTTTTACTAAAAAGCTTTTATAAAACTCTTAAATAAACTGAATCTACATTAAAATTTGTTTGGCTCTGATAGATTTCCAAATACTAAGCAAGAAATTAAAAGTTTCGTTACAAAATACTTTGGAGATCAACAGAAAACCTCTATCAAATTTTTTTTTATAAAAGCTTTTGAAAGCTTTCTAGTACATTTTGGTGTACTAACTTTTTTTAATGTCAGTAGGCGAGCTTGAAAAATAAAAAATTTTTTCGGAACTGTCCGAAACCTTGAAAAAAATTTTGAAATTTAAAAATTCATTTTCGAATTTCAAACAGTTTTTCAGAAATTATTTCAAATATTTGAAAGCGGTTAAATTTTGAAAAATTAAAAAAAAAATTTGCTTCCATCTTTTCAACACAAGGGAAAGAAAAAATGGCAAATTTAAATTGATAAAAAATAAATATTCTCCTTGTACTGACAAATATTCTGATATTTTATATTTTTCTTTTAAAAATACCTCTTGAAAAGAAAAACATAGCAAACATTGAAATTCAAAAAATTTTTGAATAAAACTGTCAGATTTTTTGATAGAAGTATTCTCAAGGGGAAACAATTCTATCAAAAGGTCTAACAAAATAACAAAAATTTTTTTGACACTTTTCATACAAAAAAATATTTTTTAATGACTACTTTGTTTTGCTTTACAAGATTTCTAACTTCTTGATTATTCTTTCTTGTTTCAAAACTTTCAACAAAAAAATTTTCTATAATTTCAGGATAAAAGTTTTATGCTCAATAATGTTACCCATAATAATTCCTAATGTCCTTGCTGCTCGTCGCTCTTTACTTAGAGAAATTTTCTGTTTTTCCTCTATAAACTGATAAACAGCACCAGACTTTTTATGGCACGTTGGATTGTTATTGTTATTATTATTATTTATTATAGTTGTCACCTCACTCAACTTGGCATTATTCTTATCGATCTCAATCACAGATGATTTTGTATCGTTTGGATTATTTTCATTTTCTTGCACGTCAGTGACTGAATTTTCATTTGATATTGTTAGTTGCGTTTTATTCTGCTTGTCTTTCTTTTTATGATCCTTAATTGAATCTTTTGCCATTTTCTTTTTATCTTTTTTCTTCTTTCTCTTCATGTCTTTTGAATTTAAACTAGCATCAACTGCAACTCCATTTTCACTACTTATTGACTCGCGTTCTCTGTCACCACCCGAGCCACCAGAGTTGTTAGTGGTTTGTTCAATTGTTTTTGCAGTCATGTTACTCTTCAATGCCATTGCATTTATTTTTGATGCTTGTGCACGTTCTCTTAAACGTCTACGTGTTGCAACATAAATTTCGATGTATACAATTGTCATGATGATGAGTGGAATAAAGAATGAGCCGAGTGCCGAGTAAATGACGTAGCTTTTTTTAGTTGTTAACTGACATGGTGTTGTCAAATCAAAATGATCAGGCCAATCGTTCCAACCAAGCAATGGTGGTGAACTTATTAACAATGACAGCAACCAAACACCAGTGATTAATATCAGCACACGCTCCATTGTGCGCTTTTGTGCGTAATTAATTGGATCTGTTATCGCCCAATATCTATCTAAAGCAATCGCACAAAGATTAAGAATTGAAGCAGTGCAGCATAATACATCACTTGTGAGCCACATCTTGCAGATATGAATTCCAAAATCCCATCGACCGCGTATCGAATAAGCAACATTCAATGGCAGTACAAGTACGGCAACTGTCAAATCTGCGACTGCGAGTGAAACAATAAAAAAATTCTGCACAATTCGCAATGGTTTGTATGTGAAAACTGACAAAATTACAAGCACATTGCCGACAATTGTAATGATAATGATAAGAGTTAAAATCACTGCTGTTCCAATTGCCTCCCATTGTGGCATTGCTAGAGATATTCCAAACACACTTTCATACATCACTGGATCAGGCCATTCACATATGTCAATATTTCCGTTCTCACTACTGCTGCTGCCATTTTTACTGTGACTCGATGATGTTAGGTTTGAGTAATTATATGATGTCATAATTGTCATTTTTTTTATATTACTTTTTCTCTTTCTTGCTCTCTTGCTGTGTTTAATGAATGTCCTTAATTAATGCACTCTGTGTCTCGTCTATGTTGAAGTACTATGGCTTACTGAGTCATAAAAAGAGCAGCATGAAAATGAAATCTGAAAATGGCAGATGGAAAATTATTATGGTTAGTTAGAAGTGAAAGAAAGAAAAAATATCAATTAAATACAGAATTGAAACTTTCATTTTAATTGCATAAAATTGCGAGAAAGTTGTTAGACTAAAAAATTTTTTACTTCTTTTAATTGTTGTTTATTAAAACTTGGAAATAATTAAAAACTTAAAGTTTTTTAAGCATCAATCAATTGAAGTTTTCAGTATTCGTTGTCGACTCACGTGGACTCGCTTTGCACCAAGTCATGAATGTTGATGAAGTTGATTAATCGATTTCAAAACTCCAAAAACAATAAAATTTTCTCTTACTTTTCAATTTTGAATTAAACATAAATAACGGTCGAGTTAATTTCAAATTGAAAAAGACGCAAAAGAACGCGTCGCAGAAAAAATCTTAGCAGTCGAAAAAATTTTTGTTTACAATTTTCAATATGGAAATTTTAATTCGTAATTTCTCAACTAATGCAATCATTGATAGTTTTCTAATTAAGCCGAAAGCCAGTAACTAAACAGCACAAATTGAAAGCGAAAAACCGTTAGTCTCTAGCTATTGTATTTTTTTTTTGATCTCGAATCAGCCGAGATACAGTCGAACAAAGTGAAATTATAAGTTGCATTTTCTATACAAAAATGCACTAGAAATTTCTTAAGTCCAAGGGGATGGACACGGTGGTGAAAAAATCTAATTTATAATCTTTTTATAATTTTTTCAGTGAAACTTTTGAGATTGCGGTTTCAAATCTTGATCATAGCTGAAAAATTTTTGCATTATTTTACATATTTTTAATGTCTGAAGCATTTTTTTTTGTAAAAATAATCAAAATGTATCAAGAGAGTTAGAAAATTCAATGTTAAAATAGGAAAAATTAAAACTTTGGAGCGAAAAGGGCGAAAAAAATTTTAAGTTTTCACCACCGTGTCCATCCCCCTGCTAAAGTCAAAGTTTTTCGTTCCTTAGTATTTAAAAAAATTCAAAATTTAATTTCAAATTTAAAATCTAAAAGCTTTTAAACTCTTTAATTATTTTTAGATAATAAAAAAGAAAAGAAATTCTTAAAGAAATGACTGAAACTGAAACTAACAACTTTAATATTTAAATGCAATGATTAAGAAAATTCAATTAATTTAACAGCATTCACAAGTTTAGCAATTTTCTTAATTGAACAACTTTTGTTCAACTTTGATGAGTAAGTCAGTCTTTAAAAAAAAGTAGTGAAAAAGGCATTAACTTGAAAAAGAGTCAAAAAAGATCCTTTTTAGTTTCTCTTTTTTTTTGTTCCATATCCTATGTAAATATTACAAACGAAATTTGTGCTCATGTGTTTTTGTGATTTGATAAAGAACAACTTTTCACTGTCATATAAGTAATATGAAGAAAATCTCATTGTCAATCTTCTTCTCTTTTCTTTTGAACTGAAAATTGATTTTATAAAATGTTGACACACAGCAACTTTCTTATCTTTTGTTTCATGCTTAACTGAAATAGCTGATGTTACTGCTGCTGCCATTTCTGTCTCATTCCATTCAATTTAAAGAAATTGAGATAAATTTAAGTAAGAAAATGTCAGACATTGATATGCATACATATATGTAGCCGTTTGATAGCTTTAGGGTGTCATCGTTCATTCACATATATCCAATACAATAACATCGAATGACGATGATGAAATTTATGGTTGTAAGATCTCATTTTATGAAATATAAGATGTTGTATGTGTCAATAAAGATTTTGCATACTTTTTGTGGTCTCGTCTTCGATACTTTTTATCGATGATGTTTATATTAACATAAGAAGGTTATGCATGATAAATTATTCGAAGAAGGAGCAAAAAGAAAATATTTATAACATTATTGCTTTCTTTGAAATTAAAAAATTGTCTTTAAAAATTCAAAAATCAAGAAGAAGTTATTGAAATGTGAAAGATTAAAGATTCATTCAAAAAACCATAATGGCGAAACAATTATTCTAATTTTTATGTCAATTTATTTATTTCACTGTAATGAGAAATTCTCTTATTTTCCTACTTACAAAAATTTCTTTTCTCTCGTACGAACTTCACGTCTCACAAAAATAGAAGGAAAAGAATGAACAATTTCTCAGAAGAAAAGTATCTCAAAATATTTAAATTTATAAATTTCCGTTATAAAACTTTGATAAAGTTATTAAAAATTTTGATGAAATTTTTCAATTTTTGATCAAAAAATTAATTTTCGAAAATAAATTCGAAATTTCGAAGATTAAATTTCGAAATTTGTTATAAAATTGAAATTTAAATATTTCATAGCAAATTAATCAGTTGCTTACAAAAATATCTTCTTCTTGATCTTTTTGTTTATGTAAATTTTGTAACAGATGGCTTTAAAAAATTTTTCTTTATGACAACATTAAGCTTGCCTAATTTTCATAAATGTTTACGAGAATCTAAAGTAAATAAAACTCGAATTAAAGAAGAATAATTTTTGTTTAATGTGGTTGCAAAACTTCCTCTAAGACATTCGATATATTTAGAAGTTAAATCCAAAATGACATTTATTTTAATGTAGTTTCAAACTTGTAAAAGAAACCTGCAGGAAAACTCTTTTAAATCAACATTAGGGACATCTGCAATTCATTTCAAAGTTTCTTATACAAGTACATACATAAAACAGAGCGCGTTGTTAAATTCCTTGTAACATGCCACAGCTTTCAGAATTAATTCAATTTATTCAAAAAATGTTTTCTCTGCTTCTCACTGACTGTCACTGTCGTGTAAAAATTTATTTAGATGTTGCTAGACTTATTGTTTCAAAAAAAAAAAGTAATATAATGAAAGTCAAGTACATGAAACATTGACTCTACTACGCACATAAATAAATGACAGTTCATAATTTACATTTCGTATGTTTAGAAAAAAACAAAAAGAGAGCAATGAAACTTAGCAACGAGAAAATATGTGTGGAATTTGAAATGAGAATATATTTTTAAGAAAAGAATTTTCAAGCAATTGAATCTTTAGCGCATTTTATAAAAGAATTTCTAAATTCAAAAATAACGGTTTTATAAAATTTAAAAAATAACGGTATATTGAAATTTAAAAATTTTTGTTTACATTTCAAAATCAAAATTCAAATTTTGAATTTTGAAACGAAAACAAGTAAAGAAAGAATCAAGGTGGGAAGAACTTTATCAAAATATCTAACAAAAGAACAAAAATTCTAAAAAATTTACAAAATTTTTTTGTTAGTTTCATACAAAACTTTTGTGTTTCAATGGTTACTCTGTTTTCACTGTCAAAAGTTTCAACCCCTTAGAAAGAATTGAAATTTGCTTTGTTTCGATTTTCTATTATTCATAGAATTGCTCATAAAGAGTCTTATAAATAATAAATCAAGAATTTTGTTAATTTATTCAAACAAAAAGTCTAAAATTCTCTCAAGAATAAGCTGTGCGAAAAAAGGACAAAACGAAAAAGCAATTGTGTGTGTAAATTGTTAAAGCTTAAAGAGGAATCATGCAATTTTAAAATTATGATATCTTTTTCAACTTGCTGAGTTTATTCATTCCCACTTCATTCATGTGTGTGTACACTCAGAGAAAAAAATTAACAATAATTATTGAATTTAACAATATTGATCTTTAAATTTGAATTTTTTAAAAATAACGATCAATTTGTAATTTACCATTTGATTGTTAAATTTTATTATAGTAATAGTTAATATTTTTAACAATTTTAATGGTTGATTTTAACAATACGTATTTTAGTCTCAAATTCAACTATAAAAATTGTTAAAATCAACAAAAAAAGATTGTAAAATTTTAAATTTTTGATTTCATTTTAAAATCCAAAAATTATTATACAGCTTCATTTGCTGTCTATGAATTTGATTTTGTTAAATTAAATATTAATATAAAAAAATTAACACTTTAAATAGGACATTTAGCTAAAATTCGTCATTTAGGTGAATCAAAGGAACTGGACAACATAGGAAGCCTCGGAAAACAGAAGTTAAGCAACGTCGATTAGAATAAAGTACTTAGATGGGTGACGGAAAATTAACAATGAACTATAGTTGAAATCAACAATATAAATAGTTAAAATTATTTTTTTAATATTTTCAAGTTGTAAAATCTAACAATATTTATTGTTAAATTTACAATTTTAATCGTTGAAATTTTAACAATTTATTGTAAATTTTAAAATTATGATGTTTGAAAAAAATTTATAAAAATCAACAATTAAATAGTAAAA
>JACWBX010001926.1:0-10392 GCA_014622435.1 Polypedilum pembai | reverse complement strand
CACACATTTGAATGTCAAAAGCCTTTGATTATTGATTTATCAACTAAAATATGATGAAATTTAATTTTGGGCCGAAAAATTTATTCTTGGGCCACTTTTTAATTTTTGAAATTACTTTATTTAAATAACTAACACTGATGATTTAACACTCAAATAAATTATTTTCTAGCTTTATCAATCATTCTAGACACTTAAATAAATAGTATTTGTTTTAAATAAGGTTTTTCAAAAGTTGGATATTTTTACCTATTTTGTAATTTTATATTGAAAAATTAGTGTCCCAAAAATAAATTAGAAATTTAAATTAACTTTTGTGACTTAGTTAAGTGATTATAACTCAGTGAAACTTGATTAAAGAGTATTTTAAACATTTTAGTACTTGTGTAGTGTCAAATTGAAGTAATAAATCTGTTAATTATGAGAGAAATTGACAAAATATGAAAAGATAAAAAGTGGCTGAAAATCAACAAAATTTTTTATAATTCTTTAATTTTCAAATGATTTCGTTTAATAAAAGAAAACTATTAAGTAATAATGAGAATAAATGTGTATTTTATGATCAGTGATCAATAACGAATCAGATAAATAGTTAATGATAACATTTCATACATCAAAAGAAAAATAATTTGTGATTTTCATTAATTTGACAAATGTAAACAAGAATTGGCCCAAAAATAAATGTGGTCCAAAATAAAATGAATTGCCCTAAATATATTTTTAAGAGAATTTAAACTTATCATATTAAATGAAAACAGTTGAAATCTCAAAAAATTGTTTCATATTTACAATATTCATTTGAATAGCACACCTAGATAATGAAATCATTTAAATGAAAGCATAAAAACGTTAATTTTCTCAAGTATCTTATTAAAAATGGTTATTTTTGCATCATACAATACATTCGAGACAAGAAAAATTTAAATAAACAGTAAAGTCATGAACTTTCTACTTGTGCGATCTCTTGTGCTTTTACAAACTTCAATTATCATTAACAACATTCATAAATCGGTTATACTGAACAGTAATTCTTTTGAAGTAATATTAAAGACCATGCATGCTTCTTTGTTTCTCTCTCTAAAGTACGCGTGTTTATCTGTATAAGTGCAAAATCATGCAAAAGTCATGTTTTACAACTTCATTGATAGTCGCGATTGTTTATATTTATCACAAATGTCTGTTAATTATTGAAACATTGCATGCATTCTTTTTTAACGAAAAAGAGTGTGACATCAGTCGATGATTTTATCAGCATGCTTGATATGGATATCATGGGGTTGCAAAAATGCAAAAAACAGGAATTTTCGAGAGTGAAAGCGAGTGCAACAAGTGAAAATTGGCGAGTGGAGTGGCAATATAAGCGATATCATTTTCCGCAAGCCAAATCCCGTGCATGATGCAATAACAACAACAGTGTGTGAATTGCGTTTTTTAAATGCACAAAAATTCGATCAACCGAACACCCGCGAGTTTGGCGACCACATGCAGTTGCAATAAATTCGCGTAAATCCTCTGCCATAACCCACCCCAAAAAAGCACGGATATAGAGAGAGAGAGAGTGTGTATGTGTGGTGAGTGTACACAATAAAAATGACATGATCGTAGTTAATTCTGTGGCTTTACAGTGCACTTGCATGATTGCACTGTGTTATCAATATGTCATCTGCTAACTTTATCGAGATTATTGATTGCAGCCGCGATTTCACACATATTTTCAACGCGAGCTGTTGATAAATTAATAAATTGAGGTGTTAGTAAAAATTATTTACATCTGCTCTGTGACCACGGAAGTGAGTGATTTTTCTGCGGTTACAGAGAAAAAAATTGCATTGATATCATTTTGAGGGCTACACAAAATTGCATAAAAATATTTTTTTATACTCGGTTGTTATGAGAATGAAAAAATGAAGCTATTAAAAGTTGTTGTAGTTTAAATTGCAGCAAGCACAATGGGAATAAATGCCGACAAACATCATATGCATAGTACACAAAAAAATTCGCGTTTTGGCATTTGGAAAAAGAGTTCGCGAGAAATTTTTCAGCAAAACAGTGGGCCAATTGCATTATGTGCAATTGATATTTTGATACCGGATTGTCGAGGATAATGCACATTGCAATTCAACAAAAATCGCGCACTCTATGCATGCATGCAGTGAGAGTGAGTCTATTGGCATATTTACTCACATAAATATTTGTCAATACACGGATATAGAGAAAGATATGATATATAGAGAGTGCAGCAATGGGGATGAATTGTTTTTGGGGTGAGTAAAGGATTTGTGGAATGAGTAAAAAAAATTGTCAATTGAATTATGAACCTTTTTTGTTGCACTCTTCTCCTCTATCTCTTTTGCATAATAATTGACCGCACGAGATGGTGATGGCATTTTAGCTTAATAGTTGACTTGTTGTGATTCAATTTAGTCGCACTAATAGATGTTTTCCTGAAGACAATTAGATTGACAAATTTTTTAATTAACATAAATTTCATCATAAAAAATGAAGCGTTAAACAATAATCAAACTGTATGACTAAAATTAAATTTGTCAAAGTCTCAATTGGCTAATGTATATACATACAAACAAAATATGACAATTTAGTGTCGCATCATTTGCTTATCACGCATCAATATCAATGCACAAACATGATCACAAACACACAAACACTCAAATTTTATTAAATGCTTAATAAACAAGCAGACGAAACATAATTAATCATTCAGAAACTTTCTAATTAGGCTAATATTAGCGTAATTGAAATATCAAAATATGTCATTTTGAGACGAATAAGAAGAACAAGATGCGAGATAATTTTCCTTCTTTTTATTTATAGTGGGAGTTCATTTTACAGAATTTTAAAGCAAAAATCTCTTTCTTTCTGCAACATAAAAAGCATGTATACACTAAATTAACTCATTGAAAATATGAAAACATTATTTATTAAGGGAGAGAAAAGTCATTAAAGTTCGCTCATGTGTGTGTCTAGAAGTAAACGTTTCTATTTCATTCAAAGAAAAAAAAAAGGAAAAAAAACTTTTTATTATTTATTTCTGAAAAAAGTTAGTTTCTTCTCCTTTACTACCTATAGCTCTTCTTTTATGTATAACCCTTTTTTATATCGCCTTATTACATGTATACACTTTTCCACGGAATGCATCAATAATTCATAAATACACATTCAGAAGAAAAAAAGAAATTTTAGCTTTTTTTCATTTTCTTTAAGTAAATTTCAAAAAATGCGCTTTAGTTTTTGAAATTTTTCTTACTTCTCAACTCTTTGAAAAATGTAAAACAAAAGAATACGCTCATCATGTTTTATGTAAATGCTTTTCACATTCATAATTATTTCATTCGCTAATGTGGACGTTTTTGATAAAAACAAATATAAAATACATGAGTGTGTGTTTAGATGTGACGGCGCTATATCGTCATGAGTCATTTTAGTCAATGTTAAAAGAGGTTTGCGATAAATATTTCAATTGTGAAAGAAAGGGCAGACTTTAAGGAGAACAATCAATGAAAAATAAAGGAGAGATAATTTAAAATTCAGTGGATGACAAATGGATGTCACGTGGAAAATTTATTTATGCATTTATGAATATTTGTTGTTAAGAGGCACATTAACTACAACACTGTGTGTGAATTTAAAAAATTATTTCTAATAGCTTTAAAATGGGCAATTCCATGTAAGAGGTAACTCAGATTTTTAAAACTAAAGTTGAATTTTCGTATTGAAAAAACCATTAAAGCAACTTAATGTTAGTTGTTTCAGTTAGGATTTCTGATGAATTATAATGTCATAAAGTTTTATGGAGAAAGAATAAGCAGTTTTCGAGAAATAAGCCAAAAAGTTTTAAAAATCTGAGTTACCTTTTGCGACATTTGCGTGGAATCGAATTTTTGTCAAAACTAAGCATTTTTATGCAACTCTGAGTGGCTCAATCCTTCCATGCTCACGATATTTATCAAAAGAAATCAGTTAGAGCATGTAAAATAGTCTAATTTTAGCTAAAACTGTATTCAGTTTTTTCTGAAAATTTTTTGTTTACAAAAATAAATTTAATTTGCGGCTAAATTAAACAGTTTCAAACTCTCACAATGCATTCTTTTAGTTTTTATAGTTACATAATAAAGGTTGAAATGCTTTTAATTTGGAAATAAATAGCAATTTTGACAAAATTCATCTCTAAATGAAGAATCGCAAAAGTAACTCAGATTTTTAAAAGTTTTTCGCAAATTTCTTTTTCAATATTTAGACAATCTTATATTTGACTTCATAAATGAATTTATTTTTATAAACTACACTAATGAAGCTAATATCGCGGGGAATGATGAAGTATTAAATGAGAAAAGTCAATTTTTCGATAAAAATATAGGAAAAAAAATTTGTCGCATTTTACGTGGAAGTGCCCAAATATTTATTAATTATTTGTCGAATTTTTAAGCCATTATTTGTCAATTTGAGCTCAAAACTCAAGAAATTTTTCTAATTTAAATTTTACTTACTAAAATTAATTTAATTAGTCAACCAAAGGGTGCGAACTTTTTCAAAAAAATCAAAATTGCAAACATATTATCAAAAATTGCAAAAAAATTTTTGAAAATTTTCATACACAAAAAATTTTTTTCAACGCCTACTCTGTTGTGCTTATCAAGAGTTCTAACCCCTTACATAGCATGATTGCTTTAAGTTCTATGTTTTCACCTATAACTAAAAATTCACAAAAGCAAAATGAGAAGAGTGCTTAAATGAGCGGAAAAAATTTCATTTTAAATATGAAAATTAAAATTTAAATATTTATGGATGATCGTGGAATGCAAGCGAATTTGTATATAAATAAATTTATGAAGCAAAAAAGAGAAGAAAAAATGAATCAAGATGAGCAAGATAAAAAATAAAATAAGGATGTGGGCCAAGAGAAAAGAAATTTCTAAGGATATGAATTTTTGATGACATTTAAATGCAATAATAAAAGATTTTTTTCATGCATGATTTTTTTTCATCTATTAAATTAAATTCATTATCTTTCACACAATTTGAAAGTCAAATTTTATTATTCATAGTATGAAATTAAAAATTTATTAATTTTGTGTCAAACTTTTCTAAAAAGTTCAAATTAAAATTCCCGTACAATCTAAAAATTAATACGAGAGGTTAGAATTTTTTTTAGAGTTGAACAAAAAAAAAAGCGAGAAACTGTTGGCTTTTTTTACTTTTGATTCTCGACTTTGAATAAATTTTTTATTTTCTGAAATTCATTTCTCTCATACACACAATGTTGTTCAGTTTCTTTCTTTTTCATGAATTATTGATGGTCAGTAAACGGTGGAGAAAAAATCAAAAAAAAAAAGGTTTCTGAAAAATTTATTTTGATTTACATACGAAAATTTAATTTTATCGTTTTTCATTTCTTCTCTTTTTTTCTCTCTCTCTCTGGTTAGTTCTTCTTCATTAATAAAGTCAAAATACATACACAAAACTTGAGGGGTAAAGTGAAACGAGAGAGAAGCTTAATTCATTTTACCTTACATCAACACTAGAGAATGGCTTAATGAAAGTTTCATGAAGGTCTCTCTCACAACTGCACATAAAAGGACCAATAATAGTCAACGGCAGACATCATCGCATATCCGTGTACTTTTGTAACTATATTAAAATTGCAATTTTTCATCGACAAGAGTAGCAAACACAGAGAGAGAAAGAGAGAGCAAGAAATAGAATTGACCCATGCATGTATCTTTTGTCAATATTCACATGCAATCGTTACAACTTTGTTAGAACTAAAAAAAATAGTGAAAAAGCGAGAAGATAAATGGTAATCAAATTATTTTCTTTTTTTGGTAGAGCAGAAAAATAACAACAATCAGATGATGATGAAAAAATGCACGAATTGCAAAATCTTTCAACTCTTTATACTCGAGTGTGCCCTCGAGAGACTCGAAATTCTCGAAAAAAGGCACTTTACCTCTGTTTTCAAATTCTCTTTCTGCTATCTATCAGATATGATGTGTGCACATCCACATTCATTCATTCATGTCCTTTGGCATCGATGAATATTGAAATATATATGAAATAAAAAATATATACATACACACACACATATTGTTTCATCTAAAGCAGCAGCAGTTTCTAAATGCACCTATGACTCTCTTTCTAACACTGGTCATCTGCCATTCGAAACATACAAAAAATACTTTTTATCTATCGAGTTTCTTTTTTATTTCGATAGACATCAATATAACATAAGAGGGAGAAAAAGAGTTATTTGCATTCGATCATGTAGATGTGTATATATTGTATATTTCGAGAGAAAGAAACGGGTACATCTTTTCATTTTTCCCTACACTGTACAGTAGTTAGATGATATTTTTTTTTAGAAAAATCTCGATGTTGCCAAATGCATATGCACAAAGAGACATTCAAGGGTCTGCAAACTTACCATCGAACATTTTTAAGAATTTTTAGATGTATTGGAGTGTTCCTGCATATCAAAGTTGACCACCCTTCATCATTTAAATTTTCAAATCGAAAGCACACAAAAAAGTTCTTTTCTAGTGCTCCCTGTTTAGAAATGCATTTATGTTCCGTGTACATCCATAAAACATATATACATACACATCTTTTTTAAATGAGTAGCAAAGAGAAGCGAAAAAAAAATGCAAAGAGAACGAATAAAAATGAATAAATGAATGATTTCGGAGTGTGAGAAAACGGAGGTCTCAGTATGTTTACAGAGAATGAGAGAAGTGAGCTGTTCTATATATGCAGATGTGCAAAACACTAAAAGAACTTTTTTTTCTCTTTCAACTATTCGGAATTGAAATAAATTATTAAATTAGAGAAAAAAAAATCTTTTTTCCTGCTCGTGAACACCTCCCAATTTTTTTTCTTCATCATCATGTGTTTCCAAAAACATATAGCAGTAGCAAAGCGAGAGCGAGGTAGTCAGAAAAATATTTAAATATCAATCTATTTGCATATGTACGAAAAACTCTTTTTTTCTCTCCGTCCACAAGGCTACTGGAATGAAAATGCGGGAAACCAAAATCCAATCAATCGCCTCCCATTTTGATTCTTACGCATGTACAAGATCATCTCTCTAACTCTCTCAAAAAACAAAAAAATTTCATGTTATTTTTCTAAAAATTTAATTTTTAAACCACGTGAATGATTTTGGTTATCATTAGCAATCGCTTTAATTTGATAGTTATTAAATAATTATTTTATAGCATTCTTAATATCATTTTTTATCAGACAATGCTTTTTTGCTTTGATAAATGAAACAATTGAGGAAACAAATTGTACACTTGAGATACATTTTTTATTGATAATCATCTTTAATTTATATAAAAATGTATTTTTTGAGGCAATCATATACATTGTTGTACTTTATTAAACTACAATATCAATTATACCAGTACTTGTGTTTATTTTACGACAATTTACTTTTATAATATTTTGTACTCTTATCTTATTTCTATTCTCTTGATTTTTTATTAAAAACTCACAATATTTGAAGTATAATATATTTTTATAGACTTTGGAATTAAATGATAAATAATAATTGTATATATACAATGTTGCTTACGAAACAAACGATTTAAAATGATTTTTTTTGTATTTTAAATATTTCATTAAATCATTACCTTTAAAATTGTAACAAAAATAAAATTTTTATTATGATTAATTAGTCAAAGAAAAAATGTGAAAATCAAGCAAAAAATAATTTTTTATATCAATTTTATTAATTAACAACTAACTTTTAAAATCATTTGCAATCAATAACAAAAACTGATAGCAATTGCTGTTAGAAACCGATATAAATTGAAACTCTGCCTTCAAAATTAATAAATTTTTGTCTAAAAAAATAAAATATAAATGTGTGATTGTCATGTTGATATGGAATGCCATTAGAGAGTAGAAAAAGAGTTGAATTGATGAGTGTGAGTTTCATTAAATTTGATGTATTCATTTTTTATCAAATTAGAAATTGAGCACTGCAGTGAGTGAGTGTGGAGTTTATTAATTGACAGCTTTTTTTCGTTTCAACTGAGATAGCTCTAATTAATTTATATCAGTAGAGAAATAAAATAATGACGATGTTGGAATAAAATGTGCAAAATATTTGCCTTGCAAACGATATCAAAAACTGTCCATAATAAAACATCAAAAAGATTGATTTTATCAATAATTCATTACATTTTATTGACATTGTCAATATATTGCAACACTTTTATGACATTCACATTTAGTTCTCATTCAAAATATATTCCAAAGAGAGAGAAAAAAAATCTCAATGTATGTGCATGTAAATGGAGAGTAGAGAGCGTAATTAAATAAAATGAAACTTCATTTAAACTATTTAATGCAACAAAGTCATTTGGATAGCACAAATAAACTCATTTGATTTACTGCACGTTGTATTTATTATATGAAATTAAAAACATTGCTAATTGAGATTGATAATAAAAACTGCTATTTAAAAATAAACATTCCTCCATTCTATGCATATGAAGATCATTATTGATGTTATTATATTGTTGTTTATGTGATTATATCTCAAATTTCTTACTTAGAAAAACTTCTAATCTAATGAAGAGAATAATAAAAATTACTTTATTATCGAAACTGCATGTAAAACGCATATGATTTAAATAATTATTTTCAAATAATTAATGATTAATCAAGGGGTACGAGCTTCATCAAAAAAGTATCAAAAAATCAAAAATTTCATCAAAAAAATCAAATTTGATTTTTTGATATTTCTCATACAATATTTCAATGATAACTATGATCGATTTTTATTTGAAGTATCAAAAGATCTTACCCCTTGTGATTAATTATTATTGTTATAATACATTTATTATACATTTCCTACTAGAATTTACGTAAGCAAAAAAATTTCTGTTGCTTTTTAATTTGCTCATTTTAATTGTCCAACACTTTGTTTGAAGGAGAAAAATTATTTTTATTTCAAAATATGGATAGTATAAAAAACAAGTACTATTTTAGGGTTATAGATTTAGTGATAATTAAATTATATCAACATAACAACAAATTAAAATTTTAAATCTTTTTTTTGTTATTTTGTAAAAATTGTTGTATCAATCAGATTTGTTTGGAATCAGGAGTCGAAAATTGAAAGTTCTCGAAATTTAATAAACATTGAAGAAATTTAGAAATGATATAATTTGTGATCAAAACCATTAACACCAATATGAGTGAGTTTTTTAGGTACGCTTTATGTCAATGTGCAAGTATAATATATCAATAGAAAGGTTTTGAAACAAACTTTTTAATGGTGTTTATTTCATAAAAATATGGTTACATCAACGTAAAGTATTTTTAAAGTATTTTCAATAAAATACAAAAAAAATATTGTCAAGATGTTTAAATATCGTATTGCAAATTAAAATTTTTCAACGCTTTATTTAAATATAGAGGAAAAGATAGGCTGTTTTTAGTACTCAATTCGAATTAAGTATGAAGTACACACATTTTATTTGCTACGCATTTTTGGTATTTATTTTAAATCAATAAAAAAATTGTCAAATATTAGGGTTATAATTTCACTTTTCTTCTAATTTCGTACTAAGCTTGAGTTATGTTAGCGTGTTCCACACAAATTTCGCTCTGAAAAGTACATTTTTTTGTAAAATGTTTTAAATTTTTTTATATTGTCCATCTCCCCTGCATTTAATTATAAATTTATAATTTCATATTTAGGGTAAACGTTCCTAATTTTTGGTGTATCCTAATTTTTGATCGATTCACATATTTATGAATTCATTATGAAATCTTTGACATTTCATAGGATTATCGATTAAACTTGATTAAGAATGAAATTTGCACACTCACTAATACTTTATTGTGACTATTAGAATAATATTTTGAAAGAAATATTCATTTTCATTTATTTTCCAAAAAACAGAAAATTTTTAAGGATTTCATTTTCAATATTTATCATTGAATAATTGTAGTTATCACTCCGCTAATCACTTTAAGATTTGTAGCTTAACTTTAAAAACACTTGAAAACACTTTTTATCATCATTATATACATCTTAATCTGCTAAATTCAATTGCAAATTAAAATCCGAATTTTTGTTGTATTTTCTGCTTAATTTTTGGTGTATTTGTTTACAAAAATCTTGTTGAAACAACGACAATCGCGCTCGGTCAAAAATATGAAACGCGTTCAAAAATGTTGGAAAAAATAAATTGAAATTTTTTCTATTTAAAAGCGTTTTAAATACTGTAAATCGTGTGTACATTGATTATTAAACAATAAAATAAAGAAATATTATATCTGCATTGTGTTTAAAAAGAATTTTTGATGGATTTAAAATGTAAACAAATAAACCAAAAATTAGGAAGAAAATACGCCAAAAATTAG
>JACWBX010001925.1:4925-24194 GCA_014622435.1 Polypedilum pembai | reverse complement strand
CCCTTTTTACTTCTATTTCTATACGCTTTTCATATAACATTAAAGAAAAGAAGTATGTTGGTCATTTAGTGAAGTTACATTGAAATAAGTCCTTTTCTACATTTTCTTAATGCTTTTCCTTCACTCCGACGGAATAAATGGATGTATGATATGAAAATTTCTATGGCAACGGCTTCGAAATAAACATAGCAAAAAGTAAGCACTAAACAAAATTAAAAGCACTGATTTCATATTCGCAATAACACACACATACACAGCAACTGCAGAACATTGAAAATTGGAAAAGTTTTTGCTTAAATATGCTAAAAATATTTATACATAAGTGTAAGAATGGAGAAGTAAGAAGATAGAACTTTTTTGCATAAAAAGTTTTTTTTATTTGAAGCATCTTGATGATGATTTACCTGTTTGATCGATATCATTCATTCACATTACAAGCACTTTTTCTCACTTTCCAAATGATTAATTTTTTGAAATTTTTAATCCGTCTTCAGAATATGAATTTCACTTCCCAAGTTTTAAATTTTTCTCATTCTCTCTCCTTTTGCTCCCTTGAGTATTGTGTGTTAGACACCTTAAATAGATCGCATATTATTAGATTTTTCAAATTCTAATAAATTATTTATACTGATCTATTGATTTTTCACATACTGAATTATAATTGAACTTTTTATTTCATAACGATATTTATTGATATTTCGAACACCTGTATTTTCTTACAATTGCTTGTATGATGAATGAAGGTCTTGTAACCTTTTTTTGGATAAAACTTTTTCACTTTTACAAACTGGCTATCTAAATTTATTCACTTTGTATGAAAATACTAAAATATATTTTCCTTTTTTATTTTTTCGCTCTTATCAATCTATATCGCTATTATTTGAGTGCTATTTCTACTCTCGAACTGAACACTTCGACAATACAACTCGTAATGAATGAAAATGAATGTTGTGAGCGTGAAATGTTGAATTTTAGATTCTGTGGTGAAAATATTTTTCTTCATTCACGATGTTTTACTTTCTCAACAATTTACAGAAAACGTGCTCGCTCGGGTTTTTTTTACTGCATATGCGCATATTATTTCATCATTTAGATAATTTAAAAGGAAAAAATTATGCTGTCGAACAGAAATATATGATCATAAATGTTAGGACGAGGGAGAAAAAGTTTTGAAAACTCTTCATTTTTATTTAAATATTTATTTCAAAGAAAATTCTCTTTTACAATCATTTATTAAAAAGTAATGTTTACTTAAAAATTAATTTTTTATCACATTAAAAATTTTTCACACCCCAAGTTTAGTGAATTGTTTTAGACTAGATAAACAAAGTTCTATAATATGACACACTAGACGATAGAATGAGATGAAAAGCTTTAAAAATAACCCCATGTTTTCTTAATCATGTCGCTAGCTTTTTCACCAATCATAAAGATAACCGAGTTTGTGTGTGAAGCTGGTATAACTGGCATAATCGAACCATCTGCTACTCGTAAATTTCTAATACCGTATACTAAAATTTAAAAAAAATTAGACTTTAGTTATATTTAAAATAACTCAATAAATAAATATACGTTAATACGCAAAAAAAGGTTAAAATTTAAAATTAGAACTGCTAAAATTGTTTGCTGGTTTTCATTAAAAATTTGCTAAAAATTAGTGACTAAGAATCGGCTATAATTGGCCGATTTAATTAAGAATAGAAATAAGAGAAAAAAAGAAGCATTCTAAACTATTTACAATAAAATATTTGTAAAAATTCAATTTGATTGAATTTTAATGTTAATAAAATTTTAATTTTACTATGAGTACAAATTTCTCAAATTTAAATTTTCTGCAAAAGTAACAGATATTCTTTATTGTGCATTTTTGATCAATTATAAAGCATTTTACCTCTTAACTCCGGATCTACAACAGAATCAGCATCTACTCCCATTTTACCTGAAATTATGCCATGATATTATTTGCCAATCAAACATTTTAAATTCTGCGAGAAAAAAAAATTAATATTTAAATTTCACTCACATGTTCCAACCTGATGCTGCAGTGAACTTGCAATACGATGAATGCAACAGTCCCAATAGTCGTCTAAAATTCAATTTTCAATTAACACAATATTTAGCGTTATAATTTGAATTTTAAACTACCTGATCGAAATGGCAAATGTTCACATCCCAAATAAGGCACATCATGAAATCTCGTTCCGAACTTTTTAAATGCATTCGATTCACCGACTTTTAATGCCATTTTTATACCCTCACGAAGAACAATTAAATCTTCTTGTCTTGAATAAAAATTGGGTTGTAAGTGTGGATGATGAAAAGGATTTTTGGATTTAAGAAAAATTCTTCCTCTGCTCTTTGGACGCATTAAAACTGGTGCAATCGTGAATGCATGATGTCCTTGTACATTTCCATATACTTTATCAGTAAATTCTTTAGGGATGCCAAGAACATTTCGAAGAAACCCGCTGGTATCTCCAGTAAAACTTCCAATGCCCATGACCTTAAAATTTAATTTTTCCATTGTAAAATTGAGAGCTTTTTTTATAAAAAAAACTTACTAGTTCAATATCAGGATAATCTGCTGGTGAATATGACACATTTGTTTTGACAAACGCAATGCCTTCTGCACCAGCTGGTAATGTTAAAGGACCGGTATTTGCTAACAAATACTCAAGCATGAATCGGGGTCTTCTCACATTTTGTTCCAAAACTGTAACTGGTTGATTTACTAAAAATGTCAGACCCGCAAGAGAAGCATGATCTTGCAAATTGTAACCTTTTGTTCAATAAAATTTTTGTTTAATAAAAAAAATACGTTTGATTTAAAATAATTTCTCTATTACCAACTTTAAGATTCGAAAATGTTGGAATGTTGAACTCAGCCAAATGTTCTTTTGGGCCCACGCCTAGAATTATCCTGCAATGCAATAAATATGCAAACACAAAAACACTCCCTTGACTTACCTGAAAGTAGCAAAAGTTGAGCTGAGCCAATTGTTCCTGCAGACAAAATAACTTCTTTCTTTGCTTTAATGAAATACTTTTTACGATTCTTAACGAATTGCACACCGAGAGCCATTTTAGTAAATGGATCAATCACAACCTTGGTTACCCATGAATTCATTGAAATATGCAGATTTCTTCTTGAAGAAGCAACTGATCTCAAATAAGCTTTTGCAGCACTCAATCGTCTTCCATTTCTCATTGTTGCTTGTGCTAATGAAAATCCAAGCTGCTGCTCTGTATTTGGATCATTGTAATCGTATCCCAATTCAAAGCCAGCTTGTTTGAAACTCTGATGCAAAGGTGATGTATACGGTGCATACTCGATGTCTAGATAACCAGATGTTCCTCTATAAGGTGAGTTTCGTAATGATGGAATTTTGACGTTTTCAGTTTTGATAAAGTATGGTAATACATCATTGTAACTCCATCCATAATTCCCCAATTCTGCCCAATGATCGTAGTCTCGTCTGAAATCGACAAATTTCATTAAAATCTTCACACGACTTGCAAAAAAACACTAACCTGTGGCCTCGAGTATAAATTAGAAAATTAAGAACGCTCGTACCCCCTAGCACACGACCTTTTGGCCAATTACACACACCCTAAAATAATAAATTTAATTTGAATTTTTGATGAGCAAAGGTACAGGTTGTCGATGCTTTACTTGTTCTAAACCTAAACAGGCGTTTTGTGTGTTTGGATCAGTTCTATATCCCCAATTGTGTGAAGTAGCAGAATTAACTGAAATTTATACATTAGATTTCTGGCATAATATTGATTTTACAAAAAATTGATGCACCTGATGCTGTTAATGGAACATCCGTGAGAAATGTTTCTTGTCTGCCAGCTTCAAGTAACAAAACACGCCATTTTTTGTTTTCACTCAATCGATTTGCTAAAACACTTCCTGCTGAACCAGAGCCCTATATTAGATATAAAATAATTTTATAATAAACATAAAGAAAAGAATTTTAGGTACTTACAACAATAATAAAGTCATATGACGGAAAGAAGGCAGTTGTATCTTCAATGATACTACTTGAATTATAAATTAGATAATTCATCTGTTCAATTAAATACTGAAAAGCATTTTGTTGCTGGCAATATGCATTTTTTAATTGGATTACAAGCAAAACAATTATAAAGCGGATGCTCATTGAATTCATCACTTCAATGTTTCAATTAAAATTTTTGCCATCAATCTGTACCTGCATAAAGAAAAATTTAAAAATCATATAGCAAAACTTGAAAATGAAACATAAAAAAATTGACGTATTCAGCGGTGATTCACACACTGGCTTTTTTTAAAGAAATCAATTGTTATTTAAGTCTATTTATTTTTCAAATTTTTGCAAATCATTGTCACTATATCTTAAATTTTTTCTAACATTTGTCGCATTGCCTTTTTAGATCTTTTTGAAAATTGAAAGTGGAAATTCCAACCTTGAACCTTATCAAAACAAGTTTTTTCTTATGTTGAACAGCATGCATTTTTATTTCCAATCTTATGCAGCTATTTTCAATGGCAAAAGCATAATAATAAATTCAATCAAGGACGAATGATTGCATGCTGCATGTAAATTTACAATTTATGGATAAGATAAGAGAGAAAGAAAAATATGGGAGAGTACCATAAATTACGATTCATAATAAAATATTTACATTTCTTAATCAAATATCATCATCGAATCTATAGTTCTAGGTATGGAAATAAATTTTTTTTTTCGAAATCAAAATTTTTTAATTCCATACTCTGCTATAATCAAGAAAAAGAAGATTAATATTTGAGAAATTAATTTTCATCAGAAGAAATTCGCTGAATTTATTCTAAACGTTTGTGTAAATTATGTGATATAAAAATGAAAGAATTAGCAAGTCTATAAAAAACATCATCCAAGGTCACATTATGAATGAGTCTTTATTTTTGTTCTGTAAATTTGGGAAATCTTGCAAAGAATAAATGTTTCTTTTTCAGAAGCCAGCCATTCATCAATCGTCAAGCGTTTGGAATTATAATAAACTCATGGCTAAAATATCAAGTCAAATAACTCACGAGTATATATTTTCTGAAAAGAATTGCTTCTTTTCACAAATATTGCAAGACAAAGAAGTAATCCGATATTTAGAGAAAATTTCTAATTCGCACCTATTTTTGTTAAAGAAATCTAATGGTTTTAATTAGACATAATTGTCAGAAATTTATTTAATTGCCATTGGCAACAAGAAGTTAACATTGTCAAGGTTCACGAATACGATTTTTCCCGTTTCTATTTTTTTACAACCATCAATCGCGGTCAATCTAAGAATAGGGTTTTCAGTCAATGGGTCAAATTATACATAATTTTTCCCCTCTTAAAATCACTTCTACTACTGAATGTACACAACAAATGATAATGTGCTTATACTTGATCACCTTAACGTGTCTATAAAGTGTTTAAAGATATTCGATGCAATTTTTCGCGTTTTTTGCGCGCAGTTGTTGCATTCAAACCTACTTTTTGTATCGCATTCCTCCAGTCACTCAGTCATTCGATTTAATCTTAAATTACTTATCGAATTTTATAAGTACATGAACGTTTATATAATCGGTATATTCGAGTCGTCTCTCTTTTACTTAATAAATAGTGCAGTGAATGTTTTTGCATTTAAAGTTCATTAAAAACAATCCTACCATTACTAAGATAGGTAAGAAACGTAAGCATGAAAATAAATTTCAAGTTTTCACGTTCAAGGTCGTTATAATAATAGCCACTGCTGCTATAGTCATAAAAGTTGAATAAACTTTAAATTTTCACATAATCGCTTTTAATCGACTACAATGTTGATTTTTTTTGTCTTATTTTTCGGATCTGTAATCTGAGTGTTTATCTGAGTCAGCAATATAGAAACTAAAAGTTATAGAATGAAATTGTTTTTATTCAGAGTAGATTGCAAAATTAACTTACAATTCTTAATACGTAGGTGCAACTACCTGTTGTATACTCTGTTGTGCAGGAAAAAGCATTGCCGGTATTACCCGACCTGCAGAAATTTGCACATCAAAAAAGTGTTATACTTTCAAGCCGGTTTTGTGTCGGCAGAAAGACTCATCAAAAAAAAATAGTTTTAACTATTTAAGCCGTTTATGCATACTTGCTTGACTTTAATAATAAGAACTATTTTTTAGCATGAGCATGTAGCTAAGCGACTCGCATTGAAAAAGAAAAAGTGGATTTTTTCTTGTTCTCACTGAACTTCATGCACATTTCTTACCGAATGGCAAATAAAATAATTACAAAAGAGATATTGAATGCCATGAAATAGAAGTATATGCAGCGAGAACAAAATTAGTTACATAATACAAACTTGACATTGTTTCTATTTATTTCATTAAATTACACACGTAGTGTTATTTAAATTAGAGATTCCTATCATTGCGGACATGTTTTGCCAAGCAATCAATCAATAAATATGTAAATAGGATAAATGACCGAAATTTCATTAGCATTCAAATAACATGCAAAGAGAAGACAAATATTATTACTTTTAGTTTATTGTATTTAATTTGCAAAAAAATAGAAGAATACCATTTGCATAAAAGGCTATTGTGAATAATAATCACGTATATTTGTGTTACCCAAAATAAAACAAAAGAAATTCAAATTTTAATTTGCCCAATTATTTCTTATTGAAAGAAATTGCAGTTGGCTCGGCGACTGACGTAATTTAACACGAATAGAAGTTTTGATAATGACACCATACACTTTATTAAAATTACATTATATCATTGCCATATAGATTAAAATAAGCATTCATTGACAATATTGTATGATGGTTTTAGAAAGAGAGACTTATTATTTATAATTTGCATCCTATGCTCAATCTTATGCAATTCTTCTCCTCTCATTCACTTGCACTTGCTTTTTATTTTTTAAAATGACTTCATAACTGCAGAAATGCAATAATATTAATGATAATTATATCTGTTACACAAAAAGATCTCACTTAAGTTCATTCAGATTTCGAAAGATTTTTAATATAATTTTTTTTATTATTATTAATATATTGAAACCGCGTTGCAACTCACACTGAATATTTAATTGAAAAAAATTCATGAGTATAAAATAATCTCCTTTTAAATATTTTCCACTACTTTTAAGATCGATCTTAACGCGTCTATGGTCAACGATCAACTGTGCATGAACAAATCAAGTCGAAGGCATATGTTAAGTTTTTACTTGTTTCTTTAGCACGTAGACCATCCACGCTATAGATGTGTCATTGTTATCTTTCAGTTAGGTTTTTTCTTTAAAAACAGTATAGTCAGTCAATGTAAATGAGTTGTGTAGGTCAGGAAATCGCATGCTAATTTTTTAACTTATTTTTTGAGTGTAATAAGGTTATCATCATATTATGAGCGTATATCATTAAATGTCAGGAATTAAAACAATAGCAAAATTATTAATTTAACATATATAAATTTTTTTTTGGTCGTGTTTCATTTTCCACTTTGTTTTCAAATTTGAGAAGGTTAATGAACTGATAATTTGTAAACCTTTTTACTTTATTTTCAATTCGCTCTATGTGCAATATTTAATGTGACTTTTCTTCTTAATGGCGATTATTAAAAATATCATTAAAAAAATAATTAAATATATTACAAATACAACGCTAATATGTATGAAGATTTATGAAATTTGCGTTAATTACCATAAGAAAACATACATATCACATAATACACAGTACATAAATAGCTTCTGCTGTTTAAATATTTTTACACAATATTAAGAAGATTTCTGATCATCATCGTGGTTCTTTTAGATTTTTTAACAGTATTGTATCATCAAAACAATTAAATAAGCAATGAAATGAATTTTTTGATAGTTGGAATTTATTGAAGTCAGTTTATGATTCTAATTCAAAGTTCATCTTATTTATTGTATGTATAGCAAATAAAATCCGGGTTTTAAAGTAATTGTATAGCAAATAAATAATCCATTTGAATTGTTTTTTTAAAAATAAGCAAATTCTTTCAATAAGATTGTTAATGCATTAAAATCAAACAATTATGAACTTTGCATCATATCTAAAAATACAAATGTTGTTGGAAAACTAAATGTTTATTATAAATTTAAAGTATTTCTGCAGTTAATCATATCTATCTTTTATAATCGTTTCACTGAAATACTTAAAAATTTAAAAATTCTGATTGAAATAAGACACATAAATCTTTTAATGATAGCTTAAGTAAAACACAAATTTGTCTACTTAAAACTTAATAGGAAAGGATTTATTATTTTAAACCAAACATGTTTAATTCACAATTAAATTTATTTTTCTAATATGTAGGTAAATCAAGAAGTAAAATTTGTATAAAAAATCTAAGAAATTATTTCTTTCGCAAAAAGTGCAAGTCAAACTTAATATTAGTATTAACAGTATGCAGTTTTAATGACTACTATATCTAAGGTAATCGTCATCATGTAAGCTTCAAAAAGTAGATAAGTTTTTACGACCATAACATTATAACAGCATTCATTTTTTATTTGTCACATATTCAAATATAATTTATCAGGGGGATGGACACTTAGGCAAATGGCGAAAAAAATTAATTTAGGCAAAAGTTGGCCAAAATAGGCAAAAAATTTTCATGTCACATGCGACATAAAAATATTTATTTTGGTTATTCTCTTTCTTTTTCAATTATTTGTAGTCTTTAGATGACTATAATGTAATTAATAATGTTATCTGCAATAACTTTATTCTGTTTAAAAGCTTATAAAATTGAATTTAAAAAACTGTAAACAATTTCTTGTGCAACAAAATATGTCACATGTGACAAATAAGCAAAAGTAGGCAAACTCTTTTGCCTAAGTGTCCATCCCTCTGTAATTAATCATGTGTCTACAAGAACAACAACTTAATTAAAAAATTAAAATGTTACGTTTTTATCTAAAATCTAAGAAAAAGAATCCAAGTACAAAGAACAGTTGTACAGTTTATTGCGCTATTTGAGATAGTTTAGAATTAATTGTTTTAAACTGTTAGAGTACAGAAAATTTTAATTGTTCCTTCATTGAGTGATTTTCAGGATTCTCCAGGATTGAGTTTAAAAGATTTGTTGTGTCTGATTGCAATTCGGTGAGTTTTAATTGAAACTCTCGATTTTTCTTTACTAATTTTAAAGTTGCAATAGCAATGTCGAGCAGAAATTTTGTATTTGCATTTGAGTTTGAGAGCTTCGATATTGAAGTTATTTTGCTAATAATTTCATCTGCGCGCATAGTGCTCGTTTTACTTTTAAAAGCAACTGGATAATTTTGAGTGCATGAATGATTGAAAGAATTTTTCGAACAAATTACAATATCCTTAATGCTATCATCCTTAAGATTGTCATAATTCTCAACCATGTTACAACTACATATCAAAAGCGAAAAAAAGATTAAATCATTGAATTGAGTTAATGAATTAATTAAATTTATGTACCTGCATGCTATTTTATGATGCTCATTTTCATTAATTGCTATTAGTTCTGAATCGGTTCCGTAATCATCGGAGTTGGACATTGACGATAATGATGAACAAGACGACGAGTCATTTTCATAGAAATTTCGTTTGCGCTTTGTACTATAGTCTAGCAAATCATTCTCTTCGTCACATGTTGTTTTCCGTTTAGCACGTTTTTCGGCACCTCGTTCTACATCTGTGAGATAAACACAATAAACACTAGCTTTAAACGTGATAGTGCCTATGTATGCATGTATTGATAATGAGCACATGTTGCAACTGTTGCATATATATATATAATATATATATATATAATTTTATATGAATAGGCGGAGTTGTAAGTGTGAAAACATTTTATAATGTGTGACTAATAGTATAAGTACATTTGTGCAATGGAATTCGCACAAATTCAAGTTCAATAACTCATGTAAGTATTTAAATACAAAAAAACATTTAATGTACACAACTACACAATTCAAAATTCTTTCTCTATGCGGAATTCTTAATTTGAAGTGCTTGTGAGCATGCGGTAGAAAACGTGATTTTTTTCATCAAATTAAGAACTCAATTAATGAGAGTAGTTTTCCATTGGCACTTTTTACTCCTTCCTCTAACTTTATATTTAAAACTACTTCTTTAATGTATGGAAAAGAACAAATCTTTTATGGTTAAAACTAAAATTTTGAGAATTTTATTTTATTACATAATAATTAGGTAAAAATCTTAAGTTCATTCTTAAATTCACACTTTTATATCAATGAAACAAACAATTTTTTATTCTTTTGTTTACATTTCACAATCATCATAAATTCATAAAATTAATTATTTAAATTTTTTCTTACTTTCTTTTTTATCATATTCTTCATATTTTAAAGACTCTTTAGAGATCATCGGTGACATTTTTCTTTATAATAATTGATTATTTTCATTAACTCCTCTGATTGTTAGCACTTCTTATCACGTTAACAACTAAATCGAAACTGATTTCAAAATATTCTCAATAAGTCTCAAAAACGTTTATTTTTGCTCACGTGTTTGGGCATACATGGTAAATTTTCATTTAGTTCAGACAGTTGGCTTGTATAGTTTTTCATTGCGGAAGTAATGTAGAGTCACGTGTTACCCCTTTTTTATTCTTTGGTATGCTAATTTGTTCTCAATCTTATTTTTCTCATTATGCTCATAGGTATAAATGTTGTAATATCAATAATAACTGTCATTTAGTATTTGAATTATATTACGTTAAGTTGCGCTCGAGGGGGTGACAGCTTCGAAGAAAAATTTAAATTTTTTCTCCCTTTTTCTCCGTTTTTCTACACTTTTCTTCACTTTCATTTTTGTTTATTTTATAAATATTTCATGATTTACGAAGATTTGAGTTCTCAAACTTTCAGTATAGACTTAAAAAATTGGCAAAAACAATCTAAATAAGTCTAAGAAACCTAATTCAAGAAAATTTAAGAAATTTTTCAAAACTTTGTTTTGTTTTGGTCTTTCTACACTTTTCTACACTTTTTTGTTCATTTTCGATTTTTTCTTCCTTTTTTCGAAGCTGTCACCCCCTCGGTTGCGCTTTTCAGTCGTTATAAAGTTAGCTGTTATTTGGTCTTCAAGCAGATCAGTCGTATAATAAATTGTTTAATCTTAGTTTATATTTTATGTACAGATCTAGTTATTATTCAATCAAACTCAAACCGATTTAAAGACTTTAACAATAAACAAAAAACAATAAGTTTGCACAATTTTAAATAATTTTTAGGTAAATATCAAAGTTTTTGTTTTTATGCCTGAATATTTTTCAAAAACAAATATTATTAGACAGGTAGTAAAATAATATTTTATTTATTTAACTAGTTACTGTTGAACAATACAATATCACATGTTTGAACGGTAATTTTTTTAAATTTAAAAATATATTCAGCAATAATTCAGCAACTATTTTTCAGTTGCACTAACGAATATTTTAAAAAAAAAGAATTGAAGCTAAATTAATTTGTAAGAATTTTGGCTATTGAAAAGTGGCATATAATAAGAAATTATAGTAATTTTTACTAATATTAGTCTCTAAATTACAGCTTATTAACTATAATATTATACTTTTATTTTTATGAAGAGAACTATTAAAAAACAAAAATGACAGAAAGACGGTAAATAAAGTTTCGCGCTTTTTGTATATTTTGATATTAATTTTTAATGTTGCATTTTTACATTTTTAGCCAATTTCCTAAATATGATTGCGATATTTTTGAGACAAATGGACTTGATGATGCTTCTGCTATTATGAATTTATTCGATAAGAAAAATCGTAGAGTGAATCGTATTTTCAATAGTTATGATGATTGTAACACAGAAGAGAATACTCAAATTGAGGTATGTTGCTTAAAAAATTCATTATAATGAACTTTAATTTGTAAATTTTGAAATAGGAAAAATCATATGGTCTTCATTTGGTCAGTCGCAGAGATTCAAATGCTGATAAAGAAAATTTAAAGGGCACAAGTGAGACATCTTCGAATAAGAATAGCATTAGAGCATTATCGCCTGTTGATATTGTTGTTGCAAATGATGAGGAAATTCGTGAGATTCCAAAAGCACATGAACAATTAAAAGAGCCAGTTCTCAATACAAAATCCAAACGAAATAATACAAATCTTCGTCGATCACTCTTTAATTTACCAGCATCTGAAAAGAGATTGACAGGGACAGATCTAATATGTTCTACTCCTATTACACAACGAGTTCATCAGCACGAGAACTTTTTTAATGGAACAGAAACTGTCGAAAGTCTCTCACCAATATGCAAAAACAACACAATGAATATCAGTGCTCAAAATTCAAAAATTAAAGAGACTATTGCTAATAATCAAGAGAGAGAAAATGTATGTGTTGAACAAATACAATCATTAGCAGCTATAGAGAATGATTTAATAGATCAATATCAAATTGAAATCGAAAAAACACCTAGCAGAAATTTGCGTAGGTCTCGTATTTCTGAACGTTCACATTCATCACAACCAGCTCTTAGTACAAAAGGATTGAGTGCATCAAAAGAATGTTCTATTCATATACAACCAATGGATATAAGTGAAGATATTATTTCAAATTATCGTCGAAATCAATTAAGACGATTAAGTTTGAGTAATCAAACTGACACAAACTCCATCAAAATTATTGAAACTCCTCTCACAAAGCGGCAACAAAGTGTACATTGTGATAGCGTTTTAGCCAAAAAACTGCAGCAATGCGAAACTGATGATTCTGATATGGCCTTAGATGAAGCTATTCATCAAACGCCAGTATCAAGAGCCAGTAAAAAATCATTAAGGTCAAGTCAAAGAATTTCATCACAAATCAATCAGCATACGCATGAAATAATTTCAAATGATGATTGTCAGTTTATGGTAATCAATCAAATTGAGAAAGAAAATGAAAATAAGAACAAAAAATCGAATGCACTAGAGTCTTCAATCAAAAGAAATACAGAGAATGACATGATTTCTGATGATGGAGATGATTGCACACAAAATCAATCTTTGCAAAATACATCTCAAAGCAAAGACAAAAATATGGAATCAAAAGAAAATGAGAGAGAAAATGAAATGATGCCTAATGAAAATACTAGCGAAGATAGTAAAGAAGAAGAGAATGCCAATCAGAACAGTCCAGAGACAGCTATTTTCAAAAAACCATCAGCTATGCCTATTTTATCGAATAAAGGCAATAAGATAACTATTACATCTAATGAATCAATGGATGCTCAAGTGTCTCAATCAGTCGTTGAATCTCTTCGCAAGTTAATAAATGAAAATGAGTCATCATCATCATCATCAATGACATCGCAGTCACAAACGCAATCTAATATCTCAAGACATTTTAATTTGCCAAAACGTAGAAAGAGTTTAAAAAATCTTGAATCAGTAGAAAACTATTTGAAAGTATCAAAAAAGAACAAGACTATAAAGAAAAAAAAAGAACAAAATAGACAATCAAAAAGACGCACATTATTTACTGATACTTCAATTATTGAAGAAAATAACGAAAACCAGCAATTACAAGAACCACTTGAACAAGCTGATAGCAAGTCTGATCATGAAATTCGCACAACTGTTGATGAAATTCGTAAATCATTAGATAGCATGTCTAATGCTAGCAGTGAATTTTATGATGAAATTCCGTGCAAAACTCCTACTGTGCAAAAACAAAGAAGTCGGTTGAAAAAATTGAAAGAAGTGAATAATGAAAAAAATGAAGAAAAACCAGGAAAATCGAAAAAGCGTGTTCGAACTTTGCCTGATTCAAATGATGAATCGCCGAAACAAAAAAAAAAGAAAAACATTCAAAAAGAAAATGTTCATAGTGATAGCGATAGCGATGATGAAGGATTTGGATCGGATGTCAACATTCGGAATGATATCAAATATGATCCAAATACGAACAATTGCTTACGAAAGGGACTTCGTGTGCGAAGATATCCTAGACCATGGTGGAGACACGATGCTGATGCAGATAACTATGGACTAGTTTATCGTTGCTATAATCGTGATGATTATTTTGCTGAATTAAAACTGAAGAAAAAATCTAATGTTCAAGGAAAAAAAGACACAAAAGAAAAAAATCGAATGAAGAAGAAATCTACAGATTCAAATAGCGTGAAAAAAACACAAAAACCGATAAAACCTTTGGCGACTATTAATGAAGATGAAAAGAGTGGTAATGAATCGAATTTCTCAGAATCTCTTTCTACGTGTACATTTGCAACTGCAATTTCACGATCAGAAACAATCAAAAAAGTTTTTGACAGCTACACTTTCGAAAATAATGAAAATATTCCATCAAAAACTAAAAGTACTGATTCGTATGGTATGCATCTATTGTTTTACAAACTTTTTCATTTTAAATTAAATTCTATTCCTATTATTTTCGTAGACTTACAGCAAATAAATAAACTTGAGTGGACAGAATGTGGAACAAATATTCTTTATCATCAATTCATAAATAATAAAAATGATGGTTTTATAAAATTTCAACCTGGTGCAAAAAAATCTAAAGCAAAAACGAAACGTTCAATTTTAGTAAGTATAAAATTTAATTTTAATTTATCCACTTAAAAATTTATTGCCATTATTTTTTTTCAGAAATTTGTTTTATTGAGTGGAAAAATTGATTTTTATGTCAATGCTGAAGTTGAGACATTGGAACATTTAGGATATATATCGATTCAACCTGGTAATATATATTCTGTTCAAAATCCATACGATCAACCTGCGATTTTAACATTTACTAAACTCGAGTCTCCAGAATCTGATTAACACGGCACAAATTTAAACAAGTTCCCAGCTCTTATACTACTAGGATTACTTGACACGAAAGAATCGTTCTGAATGCATGATGGGCAATTCTCCGAAAGACAAAATTCTACAAAAAAACTCTACTTTTCCATATTTCTATTTAATTACTTGCTTATAATCTACCGCACTGAATTTGAATGATATAAAACTAGTTACTTTATAATATAAACCATTTTTTATTTGTTAAAGCATTCAATTTGGCAAAGAAATGATTTTCATAAAACGTCACTGGATAACATTTTTTTTTTTTACATATTTTTACAAATTTTGGCTGAATCGCTTAACAAAACTGCTCAAAAAATATTTTTTGAGCGTAAGTAAACAATTATCTGTCATCCATAGCAATCATTGCAGTGAAAAACAATTAATAGGAGAATATAGCGTCACTGGGTAGATTCAATAACATAAAATTTATTTAATTCTTATTTTGTATTCATAACAATAATGATACATGAATGTTTATGATGTTAGCCTATCGGCTTTAAATCAGTTACGTTCAGTAAGTATGAAGCCTTTCGACCAAGAACATTAATATCGTAACGTTTTTTGCTAATCAGTTTCTTATTAAGAAAAATTTAATTAAAAAACTTATTGACATCACTAACAAAAATCGGATTTTGTAGATAATAAAACGTTTGGAGAGTTTTACGATATTTGTTTACAATAACTAGAACATCATTTTTGTTTGTCTATTCTTCATAGACTTATTTGTAATTGCTAAATCAATGTAGTATATGATTCATTAAGAGATATATGAGATATCAGGATATTTTTGAAATCAAAAATTATCTTTGAATTTTCGAACAAAAACAAGAAGAGGAAGTTTTGCGTTTTTTCAAAATCCGTTCATTCAAAGAATTGCCCTAATAAGAGACAAAATCCCCAGGGTGTGACAGCTTTTTGCTAGAGTTATTTGGTTTTATTTTCAATGAAATAAAAATTATTTTAGTTTCAGTTAGACTTGAAATGTATCGGACTCTGACATTAAGTAATTTTTGATACATTTTATGACTAATTTTATTTGGAAATATTTTGATGATTTCTTTATTAAACAATAAAAATAATAAAATATGTTAAATTTATTCTAATTTCTGTGAACGAAAAATATTCTACCGAAAAATCTAAATGCTAATAAATTTAATTAATTTTCTTGTGAATGCCATTTGTGACTGGCGCTGATGGTGCAAATTTGCTAATAATTGAGTAAAATTTCGGAAAGGAAATAACAACGAAATAGATTGAGAATAAATAACACCCAATGAGTGATGTTAGGAAGAGATCAAAAATTGCTGGCTTTACATTATAAACATTTAATTTTGCTTCCTCACCATCGTAGAAAAGAAAATCTGGATCACGTTCGGTACTGACATCATACGTGATTTTGACATTTTTGAGTAGCTTCTCAAAGGCAAGTTTAACATTGTGACTCCTAGTTAAAGATTTAAGTGCAATATAAGGTTTAATTGTTTGTTCGGGTGATATGGCTATTGATCCGGTAAATATTTCTTCGCTCTCATCATCATTGAAATTAAATATGAATGTAGCAAGTGATTCCGCAAGTATTTTAGAATTTGTTTCAATATTTTTCATAATCAAATCATTCAGTTCACTTTCTGCAGTGACAATTGGCGTTGATGCATATTCTGTGAAGGTTGATGTCTTTAATGGATCTGTATGCGTACTGAGACTTGACAAAGTGAATGAAGCAACTCTTCGCATACTAAATCGCTCGTGTGGAAACTTGAAAAATACATCAGCTAAATTAATTTTTTTGTGCACACTCTCTAAAGATTTTTTTGGGGCATATTGTTCGATTTTCTTTTTCAAAATTTCATAGAACCTATAGACACTGCCTCCTTCTTTTGGTGGTTTGGATACATGCATGTAAATATTGTCTAGAGACTCTGCATATGCCTCAATACAAATTGCAAATTCAATATTGTGGACATTCTCTTCAACATTATTCTCTAACCACTTTTTGACTCCTTGATAATTCAAAAGAGCACTTGACTCGTCCAGCACGAATATAATTCGATATTTTGCAGATGAACTCATTTGATTATACAATTTGCTGAATGCATCTGCCAATGTGAGTAAAATTGTTGCATCGAAATTAGGAGGCGAATTGTTAGTGATACCAAAAGGTTTTAGTTGAGCAGAAATGACAATCACAGGCAGTTGCTTAGGCGCTTGACCATCACTTACTGTTTGTTTAAATGGTAACAACTCTCCTTGAATAATCGGTATCCGACTGTCTTTTTTCGGTGAGTGAGATCCTGATACGACAATTTGGAAAGAATTTTGAGATATTTTTTTAAATATTTCTGACAATGCCGAAGGTTTATGTGAAGAGTTTTTTGTCGGATTGTGACTAATTTCGGTAATTATATTGTCAATCTCTTCGTCGTATTGAGAAAAATACACAGGTATCATAATTTCTTCAGCGAGCATTGCTTGTTCTAATAAGAAAATGTTCTGTAAAAAAAATCGAAGAGAAAATTATTTTATAAATATTTTGGCTAAAAATAAACTCCATTCACCTCTCTCTCTTCTAAACTCAATTCTTGTAAATTTTTGGGTAGTAAAATTATCAGACCACCGGCTTTCAGTCGAATCTCTCTAAATTGATCAATCGTCATATCTTGAAATCTTTGATGAAAAAAAAAACATTAAATTAGTTTAATTTACATCAATTGTTGAAAACTCGTGATGATGACCTAAATATCATTCATTACCTTGCTAAAACACATCCATTACTCAAATATACAGTATTTAATGCTCTTGCTTCTTTATTTAAAGAAGAACTTCTACATCCATATCCATGAGAGGCGGCGTCAAATTGTACCTGCAAAGAATTTGTAATATTATAGTAATTTTTACTTTTTCCGACAAAAAAAATAACCATGATTTTAATTAATTTTTACTCACCATTCGTTGAATATTAGCAAAATTGGAGTCTGCAAATGCTGGATTTATGACTAAGAGGAAAACAAGGAAATATGGAATCCACTTTAAATCATTAAATTCTTCAATCATGGCTAGCTTATGATTTATTTTTTGTCAGTCTAAGAAAAGTTGAACCTTAATGAGTTGAAAAAATATATACTGTTTTCACTCGAATTAAAAGTGCACATAAAAAAAATGCTTTTAGAAGGAAAACTGTAAATTTAAAAGCTGTTAACAATGCATTGAAATGTGATTAATAAAATAAATTTCAATTGTTCTAAAAGATTTATTGACATAACATTGAATTTATAATTCTACACCCCTCAATGAAGGACCCTTCTTCAACTTCTTTTTTTCTTTCTTCTTTAATGCTTTCAATTTTTCAGTTTCGTCTTGATATATCCTCTCCGCTACATTGATGTCTCTTTTAATATTATTCTCATATGGATATTCAGGCAATGTCTCTTCATTATTTATTTTTTCCCAATGATCCATAATAAAATCATATTCTTTAGATGTTAATTCATCAAGCAAGTCTTTGTCATTGCTAAGAAATTCAAAAGATATTTTCAACATTGCCCGCCAATCGGTATCGCTGTTTTTCTTTGATACAATATTAAATATCTTGTATATATCTTGATTGAAATTAACAATGAAATCCATAAGTAAGCATGTGTTTTCTATTATAAGCATTTTTGCTTGTGAAAGTTTGTCTTCATCTTTTTCTTCCTTTAATTTTACACGATTTTCATTGATCAATTCAAATACTTTTTTAACACCGACTTCGACCAAACGAAATCTCCATTCATACTTAGGATTTTTTGCAATATTTTTAAGAAGGACAAGATGTTCCTAGAAAAAAAAAACATTTGTTAAATACTTAATTCAAATTCTTTAAAAATACCTACTTCTCGCCTTCTTGCTAAAATCTTTTTTGGAAATGTTTTTAATCTATCCTCATTATTTTCAGTATTTTCATCACTTGTCACAACAAGGCTGATATTAATTATAATTAAAATTATCACGAAAAGTTTAATTTTCAACATTATACCTTTTAAATCGTAATGTACACGTAATAAAATTATTTTCATCTACTTATAACGATAACTCTATCATTTACTCAATAGCGGCTTAAATTTGAGATAAACAATGTGCAGAGATGTATTTAGGGGGAAACTAAAATGAAATGTCTAGTGGTAGATTTGTGTAGATAATAATAAGTGTGTTTTATTAAAGAATGCATAGACAGTTTAAGATTTTGCATAAATTCATTTTATTTCAGCATACAGTATGTTGCAAATTGATTAGAAACTTTTTGTTTTTCGACAATAACTTTTGATAGAAAACAGCTAGCGGTATGATTTATAGACCTAGATGCATTAGAATTTTATGAGAAAAATGATGGCATCAAAATTTTGGCGATATTTTGTCATTACTTGTGATTTTTGACTGATTTTCGAAAAGTCCTCATTCATTTTTT
>JACWBX010001922.1:2929-40163 GCA_014622435.1 Polypedilum pembai | reverse complement strand
GGTATTATGACAGCAGTTTTTAGGCAGTCAGGGTATATACCTGTATCAAATATTTTTGTTATCATATGCACAAGGCATGGTGATATACTCTCAAGCAAATGTTTGACATGGGCAGAGCTTATACTGTCATATCCACTTGCTGAGTTGTGTTTCACTCTCGTTTCGGAACTCTTAATCATTTCCCATAAATGGTCTTAAAGATCATCATCATTTGCGAAATTTACTCTCATAAAGTTTTCATAGATCCCAAAGGGAAGAGTCCTCATATCGTGGCATTTGAATCTTTCTCACTAGTAAAAATTTTTTTTTATTTTCTATAGCGTACATACAAGACTCTCTTCGTGCTAATTCATAAACAATCGGACAAAGCTAGAAGCTGAAATAAATGCCACATAAATTATTTGTTCCTACTACACACCATTTACAATTATTTTTCCATTTATATCGACCATAAATTCTTCCAATATGTTTTCCATTTCTTTCCTCCTGTCATTGAAATCGCTAGTGCATGTGAGCATAAATAAAAAAAAATGAACTTCTATACTTTTTTTTATATTTTTTTTCTTTTACTCACATGGCGAATAAATATGTAGATAGATAATAACACTGAAGTCACAACAGCATTAACTCTTGCTTGATGACCACTTCTTCTTTTTCTTAACTGTTCATGATAGAATTCCATACGAGTGCATAAAGCGAAACTAAAAAATGAGCTTTTCTCAAAAAAGAGATAATTTCAAACTCGATTTTTTTACGCCTGATCTCAAATTACAAATTTTTTCCCATCTCGAGTCATTGCGATAATCGTAAACGGTAAAATTTCTTGCTTTATTCGTTCTGTCTTTTCTCTCACACTCAAATTATGGATTTAATTTTATTAATCATACATACATGCTAATTGTGTGTCATATGTGCGCAAAGATTATAATCTTTGACTCATTTTCTATGTGTGTGTTGAAGGTATTTAAGCCACTTTTGATTGTGGATAAGTCGAGCAAATACCGTTGTCTTGCGTTTTCACTTATTCAAGAATGTGAAATAAAATCCAAAACCCATAGGTTGAGAAATTAACAATGAGATGATGACTGCGGTTGTGACGCATATCATAAAAGAATTAAAAAGTTATACCTTATGAATGGGTGAGAATTTTCGCTAATCGATGTAATGATATCTTTCTCACTGCTGCTGTGCAGGAAAAAGGTTTTATTTTCTTTTATTACTAATGAATGACGATGACGACGGTAACTAGTTGAAAAGAATATAGAGAAAGAAGAAAAAAGAGAAGCGAAATGGCAACCTTGACGAAGTCGCGTGCTTGATTGTTTATAGCGCGCTTATGATGATGATGTTGTTGATTTATGTTCATTCATCATATTATAGAGCACAAAAAAGGAGGCATGAGATATAATGCTAGAATTTTATGATTCGTTGTTTACGTGCTTAAACTATCGAACGTGTTGATGACTGTAGGGAAGAATAGTAACAAAACAAATTGCTTGAACTTGAAGTTCTCTTTCATTCGCTTTAATGATCATTTAATTGAAGATAATGATAGAGTTATTAAAGGTGTTTTCTCTCATTCATTCTTAATTTCAGATTATCTTAATATCGTCGACATTAGCAGAGCAAATACCGCAACAGACAGAATATATGGTAAAATTAGGAATGGAATGTCATCATGATATGGACTGCTCAGATCACATCAGAGGCAGTTATTGCTCTTTAGGCGGAATTTGTGAATGTTCTCCATTCTACGTGATGCTCAACGAGACTGTCTGTTTGCCATGTAAGTAATACAAACAGCTATTTTTTGTGTGTGCTATTTACATTCCACACATTTAGTTCAATAGTAAGACAAAATTTCTTTTGTTGATTCTTCTTCGTTATTACTTTTTATTTTGTGAAAAACAAACAGAGAAGATGAAAAAATAATAAAATTCTCTTTCTTGTTTCACTCATAGCTCAACTTCTTGGCAATGATTGCATAAAAGACGAACAATGTTCAATGCGAGTCGCTAACAGTGGATGTCTCGAAGGCGCTTGTCGTTGTACTGAAGGCTTTCTACAATTTCGAAAACACACATGTCTTGTTCGTAAGTATTCATTTTGTCATTATAAGTCGATGTAGGTCATCTAGAAGACTATATCGCGTCAACATGAGTGGGTGACATTATGGCTAATCAACAACTTTCAATATGTGAATCGCACTCTTTCTTCTCGATAATTCTTAATGTATTTTTTGCTCTCCTCATGCATACAACATCGCAAATATAAAAACTTTCTAATGTTCACGAATGATGTGTAATTAATCTTAATGTGCACATCTTAAAATACCAAAATGAAATGTAGAAGAATGTTGAAATGTTGCATTTTTTCTGACCTTAAAAATCGTGTTTTTCTCATTACTCTGCTTGATGTGGCGTAAGGTTAAGCATGTACATCACTAAAACGGATTGGAATTTATGCAAATCTAGCCATTTTTCTAGCTTTATGTCTATAAATAAAATTTATTTCTTATTTCTCTAAAAAAACCAATTAGATGAATGATGTACAATGAAATACAGAGTTTTCTTTCTATTTCTCTTTTTATTCTCTTCTTTATGGAATTGATTGAGTTTGAAAAAGTCGTTAATGTTATCGAATATCATATTATGCATTTTTATGCGCCATATTATATTCTCCTTCATCGCTCTTGACACAATGAGACAAAAATAAACATTCGTAGTTCAATGACTCATAATTTTGATTAAAGTTTTAATTCATACATAAAAAATATTAATTTAATTTTAAACCCTTTTTTTTGTAAATTTGTATGTAAGTTAAGGTGTCACATTCATTATTGTCGCTTAACACCTACGTGTCTTAAAAATCACTTTTAAAAATTTTCATTTTTCTTATTAATTTCTCTTAAATTAAATCAGTTTTGTTTATAATATTTGCAACGATAAATTTTCTCCATAAAAAATACTTGCACACACATAATAAGCTCTAGAAGAGGTTTATGCTTTCGTGCTGATAGCCATTAGGTGAAATTCTCAATATGTATTGTATTCCAATCTATGATGTGTTTGTGGCTATGGCAAACAAGACATATATGGAATTTCTTCTCTTTTTCAATATTCAGATCAGATATGGACACATGCGATTAATATTTGCTAACAATAGATTTAGAGGAATTTCTTTCTCGCATGTGACTTTTGCACCTTATACTTTCAAGCAGATGGCACAGTAAAATGAAATTTCATTATGAATAGAGATCAGAAATTTAGTTCAAAACCATTAAATCACATTCAAACACAAAAACGAACCTCGTTTCTTTTAGAAGAAAATTTCTCAATGAATAGTGCTTTTCAATTAACATTCATTTTCAATATTTTTGAATAGTCAACTACACAAAAATGCTAATTTCATACCAATAAGACATCAATAGTGAAAAGAAATTCTCGTGCGCCAATACAATAAAGAAGAAAGTTCACTTTTTCATTGAGAAAAAAAATTCTAAATAAGAATTGTTTTTATTTTTCCTCATTTTAATTTTAATTTCTTTTCTCAATAAAAAAAAATAGCGAGCAAGCGAGAGAAGAAATTGTATATAAACAGTTATGATGCCTCCAGTAATTTTCGTTGGACAATTGCTTCGTTCTCTCTATCTTATGCATATGTCGCGGTCTTTTAAAGAAAAGAAAAAGAAACGACATAACCGACTATATAAAGCGAATATTTCTCTCAAATGCGTTTATATGAATGAACGAAGAGCCTTAAGAAGAAAACAATAGCATACATACGCTTTTCTTGAATCCAAAAAGCATGAGTCATTAAAAAGTATGAACTATGTGAATAACTCATAATCAGATAATGCATACAAAAATAATTGTGCACATAGCGAGAGTTCGTCTCACTTTGGCTGTAAAAAAGGTAAATGACAAGAGCAACAATGGCAACGCAATCACACAATTTATGTTCCTTCTTTTGCATCATCAAAGCGTGAAGTTGTTGTTGTTGGTCAGATTTACTTCAATTTTCTCTCTTATTTGAGTAATCTCTCACACATTCTTGTCCACGCTTATTCTTTTCATCGTCCATTTGACAATGTCTAAAATGACAAACAATTAATCATTAACTTTGTTGAAACATTCATGCATTATCTACTCACACACTCGCTAACTTCCGTTTTACATGACTGCTGTGCAGTTGATACTGTTTTGCGATCGTCATTAATTTACTTGTACTTGCTTCTTTTCATACGCGCTAAAGTTATTAATCGATTAATCTCCGTCCATCCGTCACAATAAGAATTAATTATTCCAACTCATGCTGAAAAAGAAAGTAAAAACAATCAAGTGGCAAAATCCCATAATACTTACAAACACATCATTAGCGTAGTCAGTTGTAGAAAAAAGAAGAAAGAATGAAAAATTTTCTGTTTGTTATTTTTTTCAATGTGTCCATCATTTAATGCTATTACTATTTTGTTTTTCTTTTACTTATGATTTTTCTGGGTGCTTTGAGAAATTTTTTCTCTCGCACTCGCACACTCGATGAGTGTTTTGCATTCAGGTTAATGGGCGTTTTTTGGAAACTTTGTTCAATGATAATTAACATAAGTACAATACGCGATAATAACGACAGAATAATAAGTTTCATCTTCATTACCACGATTCACACTCTCAGCACTTTACTTTACTCTCTAGACATTTGGTAGCTTAAAAGTAAGCTTCAGTCAACACACAAACCATAATTATTATCACCATTCGTGTTGAAGACACAAAATAACAATAATCTTTACAAGAGAGTGCCACCAAAATCTCAAAATTCAATTCTCATTTCACTTATAGTGAAAAGTGAAATTATTGCTTAAAAATAATTTTTGTATGGGATTTTGAAACAAAAAAATAATTGTTTAGAAGAAAAGTAAAATTATTGAAAAAAAAAATGTGCAAAATCACGCTCAAACTATTTTGTTAATCTTTTTTTTTCGGTGTGTGAAGCAAATATTCACATGCTGCAATTTTTTTCTCAATCGATGTGAAATGGGTCAGCAGGGCAGTTGATGATGATTCTTTACACACTTACACTTATTTATAATACACCATCGATTCATTGAAATTTCATCAATTATTCTAGTTAGTTGGTTTGAAATATAGAAAATCAATTATTCGTTTATATTGTGAGATAGTGAATTGAGAAGAAGGAAGAGAAAATTATGAAATCATGAAGAAATCGTTTTACTCTTCTTGTTAATATTTCTTATTCTCTTCTACTTTATTCTGTTTTTGATTGAGGTATGAATTCAATCAATTTATTATTACTATATTTTGCCAATGATTTGTACAAAGTAGTGAGATAATTTTTCACGCGATTTGAACTCTTTGTCAGCTTTATATCCAATAAAGAAAAGAAAACGTTCTTAATATGGTAAAAAAAAGAGAAGAGAAATTGCATCATTCATCAAAATCCACACGCTTTTCTAAATTTACTCAGGTGTTCTTCAATTTGATTTTGCGATGCTTGATTTCTATCTGAAACTGCAATTAATTTCTAATGAAAAAAAAAAAAAAGAAAAATTCTCGTTTTGTGCCGTAACTAGTTAATAAGTTAGTTACATTCTTTACAATTTAATAAAGACATCGATCCATCATTTCTATAATTTGCTGCTGCTGCTGCTGTTCCTGCCAGTGCTCATCTCATGTGTCAGTTGTGTTATTAAATGTAAAATGATTGCATCAGGCACAAGAAATAAACGTGAAGTAGAATTCTTACTCTTTCCTTCTTTCTTTCATTCATTCTTTCATTTAATAAGTAGCATTCTCATGTAGCAATCAACATGTTTAACATTAAAAGATAATTCATTATCGTCATCAAAATGAAAATAAATTTAACACATTGCATTTCTCAAGCAATAAAAATTCCATTTCTGCTTTCTTACAGTTTTGCAGATTTTTGCAACACACTGTAATTAATTTACATAATGATGATGAAGAAGAAGGTATGCTTGAATCGAATAACATTGATTTTTCTTTTGAATCATGCACAAATTCATGCTTTTGTTTGCTCTCAGTTTCCCGCCTTTGACATGAATTGAAGTTCATTAACGTTCATTCACATTGACATGCAAGTTTGACTCTTCATGTATGTGTTCAAATTTTCTTTATTTACTCACATAGCAAGATGCTAAATAATAGCGATAGAGAGAGAACTTCTTAGATTCCCTTGTCAATCAATATTCGATGTATTTTTCACATACAGTAGCAGCAATTAAGATTGAAATCTCAAAAACTGCTTTGAGTTTGAACTTAATAACTCTTTAGAAAAGAAATTCTAAGTTGTTTGTGCACTTTCATTGAGGAAATTAGACATTAATTTTCTCGTTAGTTTGCTCAATGTATACACTGAGTAATTTGATTTTTGTATGATGTCTATCTTTTAAATTCACAAGTCATCAAATAAAAATAATGAAGAAATTGTGTAACAAGAACGTCAAATAAAGAATTGTGTGCAACTGCAGTTACTTGCTCTTTTTCTTTTTCATTTGTCTCAATTTCCAGTTCTTTATGTTCGTTCATAAGTAGCGTAGATAGCAGTGCGCGGTTTAATTAGAAAACGTAATAACGAAGAATGTCGACCGGCATTCTGCATTCTCATTGTATGTGCTCAAATGAAGACCACAAACGTAGTAATATGATATATTTATTCATAATGAGAAAGAAAAAGAATTCAGTTGACCTATATAAAATTCTTTATTTTGGCCTTGAAAGAGTAAATATTTGTGGCGCTATTCAAAACTTTTTAATGCTTCTACGTGTGCATGCTTAATGAAGCGATACCAAAAAATCAACAGAATACGAAATTAAAGCATTGCAGTGCTAAAAATAAAACACGAAACGGAAGAACCAATTTTTGCTAAAATCCGATTTTCTCTTTCCGTTATAGCTGCACAACCGGGGACAGTTTGTTATTCGAATCATCATTGTCGAATGTGGGACCAAAATTCACATTGTGATTTCTTGATTCCAAATTTGTTCGGACGGTGTCAATGTTCAACACCTGCGCGTCTTTATGGACTTAATTGTATGATGGAAAAAGAGCCGGAGGCTGAAACTGAAAGCAGTCAAGTGATCAACTCACTTTCTGAACTTATCTATCCGCAAATTAATCAGGAAAGTGAAAAGAACTCAGAGCTGGATGTCGTAAATTCTGTCACGGAAGAGAATGAAATCGCCAGCAATTTAATAATTGACACAACCGAGCAACACCAGTTTGATCATCATCATTTAAGTGAAATTCAGGGAACGACACAAGCCGTAGATGATGAGAATGACGACGATGAGTCGTATGATTACACAAATGAACATGCAGAACTTTCAGGTCCAATCGACATTGCTACAGAACATCAGCAATTAAGTGACAATAATGATGATGAAGAAAACTATGAAGACAATGAAATTCCTGATGAGCACGACGATCTCGATACCGAATTCATTCAGCATGAAACGGAGCAGCTATTCAAAGAATCCGACAATTCAAATCAATTACAAAATCTTGAAGAAAAACCAATCACAACAACGGTGCCAGCTGATAATGTTGACTACGAAACAACTGCATATGTTGAAGAAATTGAAAATCAATCAAATGCAATTATTGACAGCAATCTAGAAAGAGTGCAAGAAGAGGAAGAAAGTACAACAACTGCACAGCTACTAATAGAAACGACACAAACACCAGATACTGAAATAATGATTGATCGTGAGAGCGAAAATGGAAGTACAACGGCAGTATTTGTAGCAGAAGAAACAACAATGACGACAGAACACCAAGAAGCAATAACAGAAAAGAAAAAAGAACAAAAAGAAGAGATCGTAGAGAATAACAATAATAATAATATCACATTACAAATTGTACTCATAGAAGAAAATGAGAACTTGAAAGAATCAACGACCGTTAATGAAGATCGTGCAAATATCACGCCTACAGAGAGAATTATTGAAAATGAAAGTTCATCATCAACAACAACAGCAGCATCTCAAGCTCAAGTGAATGAGAGAATTAATGCAAATGAAGCAGAAATGACTTCAATTTCAAACGTAACGGAACATCCAATTGATACTACAACACAGACAATTCTCGAATTGACAACACGTACCGCTGTCATGGAACCAAATGCGGAAATTTCATCAACCATTGCTAATTTCATTCATAACACAAACGAAGTTGCAACAACAACATTTTCATCTCTCGTGACAGGAGAGATTATCAAAGATACAAGACGTAAGAATGAATGATGAGTGGATGTTTTGCAAGGCATGTGAACTTATAATTAATTTTAAATTTTTACAGAGAAAACACATCGCTTAGATTTGGATAATTTGGCAGTTTCGTTGGGTCTCAAATGTAAAAATGACAATCAATGTAAGTTGGCTGACGAAAATACTTATTGTAATGAACAAAATGTATGTGAATGTGAAGCAATGAGAAATTCAGTGCTGTCGAGTGAATGTTCATCACAGAGACGAGGCTGTGCCGAAGGAACTTTCCAAGTGAGTTTACTTTAAAATTTCTCAAGCTAATACAATGCAAATTAAATTCCATTTTAGTGTCGTTCGTCAGGCGTCTGTATCTCATGGTTTTTTGTCTGTGATGGCAGACCGGATTGTAGCGTAAGTCTAAAACATTGCATTTATAATTCATTATTTTTCTAATTAATTATTTTCTTTCTTGTTAACTCAATAGGACGCATCAGACGAAGAGTGTACGTTCTCGATGACCAAAGACGGTAGTAATGTGACATCACAATGCCCAGCACAATCATTCAAATGCCATCGCAGTGGAAAATGTGTATCAAAAGCGGCTCTTTGTGATGGCAAACAACAATGTCCATTTGGTGAAGATGAAGAAAATTGTGACTTTAGAAAGACTCGACGTTGTCCAGAAAATACTTTCCCGTGTCGAAGTGGAGAGTGTCTGCCAGAATATGAATTTTGTAATGCGATAATATCGTGTAGAGATGGCAGTGATGAGCCACCACATTTGTGTGGTTCAAATGTTGTCGTTACGAATTTATTCCAAAGGCCATCGAGTGCAGCACAAGCACGTGGAAATCGCTATTGTCCAGTTAAATGCGGCAATGGTAGATGCCGAAGTTCTGCAATAATGTGTTCAGGAAGAGATGGTTGTGGTGATGGAACAGACGAACAAAATTGTTCAGTGTGTCGTAAGTTTATGAAAATTCATAAATATTTTTGAAAAATTAATTTTTATATTTTTCAGGTTGTCCAGCTCCATCATTTGAATCACAACAAACAACAGAGACAGAATATGAGACAAATTATAAACGAATTCGAAAAAATAGAATCGGTTGGTTTCAGCTTCTCAAAAGACTAGCGGCAGCGTAAATTATTTCATAATTTTTAATTTAACACATCTTACTAAAAGCGAGAGAAAGATATAGAGAGGAAAAGTGGAAACATAATTAATGTATTATTAATAATAATAATTCTTCTTTGTAAATGTTGTGCCAGTCTCGTTTTTTGTATAGAAGAGAAATTTTTGAATGTTCCTCCCCTACTTCCACATTGGCTATGATCTTCATTAGCTTACTCGAGACAAAAAAAAACTCATTTAATCACGAGCACTTTCTAGAGTAACAGAATGCGAACGCGAGAGTGAAAAAAATGAGAATGAATTTCAGTCAAGTTTTTACTTCTTCTTTCCTGTTACGAACGATATTTAAGTAAAAAACTTTTTAAATGTCTCCGTGTAAAAAAATTATTTTAAATTTAATATTAAGTGTAGTAAACTATCTGTATGTGTAGACCATTTTCATCGTCATTCATTAAAAAATATACGACACAAATAAGAATGAATTTTTCCACATTTTTTTATTCCATAAAGTAACCGATAATAAAAAAAATCACAAAAAATCTTTTCAACAACTGCCCATGTTTTTTTAATATGTGTTTAAATTTGAAATATTTTTATATAACTATTTTATTTCAGTAATTATCAGAGTTGTTTTTGACAAAATCACCGGTTTGTCGCCTTTTTTCATCAGTTTTTTGATAATGATTCTATGAATTAATATGAACAAAATAGGCTTCAAGAAATTACGGTTGATACGCGACTGAGATATAAAAATTTTTAATTTTGCTGATTTTTCTAAAATTTCAAAACTCTTATTTCGTTCGCTTTATAGAAACATCATCAAAAAAAGTTTCAAAATAAGAAGACTTTATTTTTGAGTTATTTGTATATGACTATCTATTGCTTTGATAGTTTGGCAGTTTGATAAAGATTTTAAAAAATTTATTTTGAGTATTCTCCAATAGCTTGAAGGACAGAGCTTCTCAATTGATTAATGACAGTTTTTTGATCTTCTGCTTTTATCACTCCTGTCCCACTAACGATCCAGTTTGCTCCTGCTTGTGCACAGCAATCGATTGTATTCAATGAAACACCACCATCAACTTCAATATTAAATGTTGGATAATTATCTCGAAGGTGCTTCACTTTCGGCATCATATCATCCATAAATTTTTGCCCACCAAAGCCAGGCTCAACTGTCATTATTAAAATTAAATCAGCCATTTCAACATATTTTTCGACTATATCGACAGGAGTTTTTGGTTTTATTGCAAGACCAACTTTCATTCCAGCTTCGCGTACTTTTCTACAAACACTTGCTACATCTTCAACAGGTTCAATATGAAACGTATATTGATCAACTCCAGCTGCAGCCATATCACCTATCCATTGTTCTGGTTTAGAAACCATCATATGAGTCTCAAAAAATGCTTCTTTAATTTTATTTCTCAAACATTTGACGACTGGAGCACCAAAAGTCAAATTAGGTACGAAATGGCCATCCATCACATCTAAATGCTAAAATTTAAAATCAAAAACATTGATAATGCCACATTTTTAGTGAAAACATGATTTTTATACCAAATAATCAGCTCCATTGTCAAGTAATTTTTGTGATTCGTCATATAACTGTGACAGATCAGCATTTAGAATCGATGGTCCAATTTTTGCTGCAATTTTTGACATTATCACACTACTTTAGCTACTTTCAAATGATTTTAAATTTGAAATTTGTCGAATATTCTTTTATGTTATTGAATTTACACTGGAAGTGATAAACAATATTAAAGTTTTGATAAAAATTCTACTTTGATTTAATCAAATTTATTATTGAATGATGTCAAAAATAAATGGAATCATATCATAATTGACAGAAATATATGAATAATATAATTTTTATTAAAATAAAAATTAAAAATAAGAGTTTACAAAATAGTTAGAGTTCTACACAACAAAGCGATAGAGAACTTTCTCACTTCCAGTAAGAATAAAATAGGATTTTTCTCTTAAATTACACTGATTTCAGTTAAATAAACTGGACAGTAGATTAATTAGATTGTAAGCTATAGTAATCAATAATAAAAAGTCATTTGTCGGATTTTTTTTTATTTTTGGAATTAGAAGCAGCAATAAAATATCAAAAACAATAACAAAAACATTGCAACATTATAAATAAAAATCACAAAAGATTTGATTTGTACAAAATAATTAAATATTAAGTAAAAATGAAGTCTTCTCAATTATATCTCACAATAAGCATATTGCTTATCCTTTCATTAGTTAGTTGCAAAAAGTTTACGAAAGAAAACAAGCCAGAGTGGGCGAAAAAAGATGTTAGAGATTTTAATGATGCTGATATGGAAAGATTGCTAGAACAGTGGGAAGTAAGTACACGTAATTGATTAAAATTCTATAATAACAGTTATAATATTTCATTAATTGTAGGAAGATGAAGAACCACTTGAAGAAGATGAACTTCCAGAACATTTGAGACCAGCGCCAGCAGTCGATATGTCAAAAATCGATCCATCAAATCCTGAAGCAATATTGCAACAAACAAAGAAAGGCAGAACTGTCATGATGTTTGTTTCAGTCACAGAAAATCCTACAAAAGTTGAAGCAGAAGAAATTACAAAACTGTGGCAGACAAGTTTGTGGAATAATCATATTCAAGCTGAACGTTATATGATTGATGATAATCGTGCCATTTTCATGTTTAAAGACGGCTCACAAGCATGGCAAGCAAAAGACTTTTTAGTGGAACAAGAACGTTGTGAGAGTGTTACATTAGAAAATAAAGTCTACAATGGAATTTATTCTTCAAAGAAGGAAGAACTATAAAATTGCAGCTAGACAATGTATTTTTTTTTATAAACAAAATATTTCCAATAAAATTTACGTACTTTGAGATTTGCCAAAAGAAAAAAGAAATGTGTGACATCATATACAATTTTCGCCTTTGCATCATTCTCTCTCATGACCTTGCTCAATATTTTTTTCATTCTCAAATGCACATCAGCTGGTTTTTCAATCTGAAAATTATTCTCAGTTTCATTTTGTAGTTTTGAGAGATAAGTCTGGCCAGCTCCCTTACTTTCATTTTTAATGATAATTGTGTTGCTTATTTGAAGGAATAATTAATCAAGATTTTTTGCGTAATTTCACATGCTATCATTTCAATAAAAGTCGTAAACACAATTTTTAGTAATTTAAAAATAATTTTAGTATCCGCTATACAAATGTAAGTGAATTTATAAAAGAGAATATAAAAATATTTGAAGATAAATTTCCGCTTCTAGAAGTGAATCAAACAATGATAAAAATTTTGTTCAAATATTTCATTTACAGATAAAATTTTCTATTGCGACTTCAAGATGCATATTGTCGACATAATTCTCTTTATAATATCAGTGATATTTATCATTTGGACATATTTCAAGATAAAATTTACTTATTGGAAAAGTCTTGGTGTGCCTTATATAAAGCCTAGAATTCCTTATGGAAATATTCAAGGTAATTAAACCGATAAAAATTTACACAAAAAATGTCTAATAAAAATTGTATCAACAGGACGTCGAAGAAAATATCATTCTTCACAAGTATTTAAACAATTTTATGATGAAATAAAACCACAAGGAAAATTAGGCGGCATTTATTTTTTTACTCGACCAGCATGCGTCGTAACTGACTTGGACTTGTTAAAAAAGATCTTAATAAAAGATTTCAATTATTTTCATGATCGTGGTATGTACTACAATGTCAAAGATGACCCGCTATCTGGTCATTTACTTAATTTAGAAGGCGATAAGTGGAAGAAATTGAGAGAAAAACTTACTCCTACTTTTACATCAAATAAAATGAAATACATGCTGCCAACAATACTTGATGTCTCAAAAAGACTCGAGAATTTCATGTTGGACACTATTGAAAAAGATGCAGAACCTGAAATTAAAAAAATTCTTGCACGATTCACTACTGATATTATCGGTAACACTGCATTTGGTGTTGAATGTCGTTCATTAGAAGATTCTAATGCAAAATTCCTTGAGATGGGCGTAAAAGTCTTTGAACAGCCGCGCAATAATTTTGTGAAACAAATTATTGCCCTCACTTATCCAGATTTTGCGAGAAAATTAGGCATAAAAACAACTCGCGAGGATGTCTCTGAATTTTTCATGAACATTGTGAAGGATGTTGTTGACTATCGCGAAAGAAATAACATTAAAAGAAATGACTTTATGGATTTATTACTTCAACTAAAAGAGAATGGCATGTTGCAAGATGAAGCACACAATACCGGAAAAATGACCATAGAGGAGATAGCAGCGCAAGCGTTTGTCTTCTTCTTAGCTGTAAGTATCGAAAATATTCTTTCTAGCAACATCTTTTAACGGTCATATTTATTGTTCACTTGTCATAAAGAAAATAATTTTTTATTGTCTTTTAGGGATTTGAAACATCATCAACAACAATGACTTTCTGTCTTCACGAATTAAGCTTAAATCGAAGGATTCAAGAGAAAGCACGTCAAAATGTAACTGAAGTGCTCGAACGTTATGGTGGTGAAATAACTTATGAAGCTCTTTCAGAAATGACATATTTAGAGCAGTGTATAAATGGTAATTTTATTTTATTATTTTCATAACTGACCTAAGTTACATGCTTAAATTGCTTTTTGAAACTTTTAGAAGCGCTAAGAAAATATCCACCAGCTGGCTTGATACGAACGTGTACAAAGGATTATCGTGTCCCTGATACTGATGTAATATTGCGAAAAGGAACGACCGTTGTTGTGTCAGTTTATGGAATTCATCATGATCCGGAAATTTACGAGAACCCACAGGAATTCAACCCTGATCGATTTGCAGCTGAAGAAGTAGCTAAGAGACATCAAATGGCCTTTTTACCATTTGGACAGGTGTGATTAACGAGATTTTAATTTGTGTGTTTTATGCATCTTCAACCTAATTAAATTAATCCCTGTGGATGGGTATTGAAATCTTTTGTTGATTAATTACAAAGCTCTGTCCCATTAATGCGTGACTTAATACCTTAAGGACAAAAAGCTTTTGTCGGTTTTCATTAAATACAGTTTTATGCTTCAATTAATTTATTCATAAATCTTGATCCCTAAAATTATCAAGAGAAGCTTATACTGTTATGCGATATAATATTTTACACTTCAAGAATTCTTAATCAACTTTTGACCTTTTATTATTTTTGGGCATTAATGAAAACTTTTCCTTTTTTTCTAGGGTCCGCGAGTATGCATTGGGGAACGTTTTGGATATATTGAAGCAAAAGTTGGTCTTGCAACATTGCTTTCAAAATTTAAATTTGAACCATCATCAAAAACCAAAACACCTATTGAATTCAGTAAAACTAACTTTATTCTCTCAGTCGATGGTGGAATGTTTTTAAAAATATCAAAACTTTAATCAATGTTATTGTGAAAACTTTTTCATACAATTAAATAAAATAAATCTATAATTAGAATTACTTGTACTGCTGTGTACTTACTCTCAAGCGATAAAGGGCAGCGGACGAAGTGTATTGTTGTAGAAAAATTCAATTTAAAACTTAGTCGTAAAGCAGACTTCATCGAAGGAAGAAGAAAATTGAAAAGAATCTTACAATAAAAGATTAAACAATGATGCTTTGGCTGACTTATTTGTATTGCGGAAGAAAATTCGATGACGACGATGAAGAGTTTTTTGAAGAGTCACAAGGGCTTTTAACGAAAGAACCCAAAAATTACAAGACCGTATCAAGTGGTAATCGAAACTAATAGATGAATAAGAATAATTTTTTTTTAAACTCACACAATAAATTGATCAGATAAGAAGCCATAGAAATAAATCCAAGACAGTCTTGTCGATTATCTTTAATGACTATTGAGAAAATAAAATAAATAGAACGTTGAAGATATTTTGTATAAAGAGAGAGAGAGAGAGAGAGAGAGAGAGGAAATGATAGATAAGAGAGCTGATGAAAAATTGTTCATTTTAATTTAATGCTATTACTCAAGAATCATTTTAGATGATGAAGCACATGTCTGAAATTCTAAATTGAACAAGAAAATATTTTGGAAAAGAAAAAAAGTGTAGGCAAATATTAATCCGATTACACACGACTTCCACTACGTAAAAAAAAGAATCGATGGTACAAGGGGGAGCAAAAAACAATATTCATTTTCATTAAAAAGTTTACTAACAAACTGAAAAGTTGATAACATTTTTCTCCAAAAATGATTTCAAGGTAAAAACGAAAGCAATTAAGATTCACTGTAATCTGAAATTAATTTAATTGCTTTATTTTCAGACAATTAATTTTTGTCTTTGTTCTGACTAGTTTTCACAAGCTTGTTTTTGGACAAGAAGAACTACCGAAATCAGAACATTTTGCGAATTGTACAATAAATGGTGAAATCCATTATGACGCTGATTGTGTGAATATCTTTCGACGTTTCTATGCATGGATCGGAGTCGGATTTTTATTCTTGATATTTTTAATCTGTGCATGTTTATGGATGTGTATTTGTACATTATTGAGACAGCTCTGTTGTGTCAGTGAACGAGAAGAACCGAGAATGACTTTGAGAAGTTTTCCAAATTATTCAACAATGTCATAAGAAAGACAGAAGAAGAACTTGTGGTTATCAATTAAATATGAATTTTTAGATAGTGCCAGTCTGCTTTTCATTATTTAATTTAAAGCTTAAAACAATATAAAATTATTACTGTAATGAGTCATGTGCAATTGTTTCAAAGTTTGCATTGTCATGCAAGGAATTTTTTTGCTAACAATCAAAAAATAACAAAAATTGAAAAACGTCATGCTTATTGCATTTATAAAATGAAATAGTGATTTGAAAAGATAACTTAATAAAAGTTTTTATTTGTCATATTGAATTTTCGAAAAGTGAAATAAATTGAATAGTTAACAAAATCACAATTACAATTTTTCATGTAAATCTCATGTAAACGTTATTAAATTAGTAGAGAGATAAGAAATTCAAAAGCCCATCGGATAGAACATGACTAATATTTGTGTTTGAAACCTTAAAAACGAAGTAAACCGAGTACATTTACGTTCGTGTGTATTTGTTGAAATTGAGAATATTATTGAATTTCTCTTTATCACATTCTCTCGCTCTCTTTGTGTTCATGATTTATTCTTTACTTACAATTACTGTGCTGGTGTCGTATTATTATTTTTTTTTGTGTTTTAGCAATCGTTTCGAATAATTTAAGAAAAATATAACCATTTAGTGGATTTACATCATTACATTTGCGAAAAAATATCTATTATAGAATGAATCGGCAAATAAACTTAAATAAGTGAGTTTAAATGTTGTAATAAAAATAAATGATTACGAAATATTGATAAAGTTGAAATTTCTAGATTCCAATGCATTCTTCTCATAATTTTTTTCACATTCACTGTATGGATCAACGCACAAGACATAAATGGTCATAACATTTCGACGGATGATGACTTTTCACCCAACCATACGATATGGTTCAATTGCACTGATAGCAATGGCACAGTTCATTACAATGAAGATTGTTTCGATTGGCTTGACAAAACATTGATGTTTTTGGGTGCAGCTGGATTTATCATTATAACCCTCGTTTGCTGCTGCTTTTGGTATTGTATCTGCTCACTCTGCAAAATTATTTGTTGTTCAGAACGACCGAGAGAAGTTATATATACCACTTATGTTTATCCAGTTACACCTTATACACAAATACCGTAACTTTTATGTATTCATTTTCCAATGAAAATTATATGTGATAAAATTTAAATAATAAAAAAAAAATAGTACGAGACTTGAATAAATAACAAAATTTTAAAGAAAAATGAAATAGTTTGAAAATCCTTTTAAAAGACAGTAACATCTCTATTACATTTTCAGTATGAATAATTTTGCAGGAACATTTTGAAAAAAGTGTGTGACTTTTAATAAATAGGTCAGTAATTTAATTAACATAATTTCGTTAAAATATTTATAAGCAAAATATCTTCATTAACTAATTATCATTATATAATGATGGCATATTTTGATATATGTAAAAATACACGCAATATATACACACCCTCAACATTAAATGCTGAAAATTTTATATAATGACCATCTGCTGATATTTTATTATATGCGCATCTTGCATTAAACAGATTTTTATATTCAGAGACATTAAAAAGTCCTCAATAAGGCCGATAAGCTTTAAAAACTGCTGCATCTTTGACATTTCCTTCCTAATATGAATCTTAAAGTAATTTTCATCTTCGTCATAAGCGTCTATGTGTAGAATGTTATTAAAGTACGTTCGCGAAACATTATGAGTCATCGTTTTTAAATATTTCATTATTACATGCTTGTCTTTTATGAAGAATATAATATTGTAGTACAAACGCCCTCTTGAATTTTTTATTAAATTCTTTGGTGATAATCATGTCAGTTAATAAAATTAAAATATTGTAAGTGAGCACTTCATTTTACCAAAAATAGAAATTTTGTAAACAAATCTCTTGTGTTGTGTATTTTTATGAAAATCTAGGAAAAATCACAATCAATTCAAGAGAAAATCTCTTAAATAAGTTATAGATATTTCATTTGATGTTTATATTTAATCAAATCAAATTAATTTATATACTCAATAGATGATAACACCTGAAATTTTTCAATATAAATTGACAAAAGCTTTTAAAGAAATCGTTTTGAAAAATTGTTTCACATATTTAATTCATAAAAATATTATTTTATTGAAAAAAAAATCATTTTTGATAAAGCATAAAGTACGGATAGCATATCGCTTTTAAATATGTAAAAAAAGTGTGCATAACATTGAACAGTATAACAATGATTTAAGCGCTAATTTGAAATCAATGCAGGCTAAAAATCATAATATTTAAGTAAAATGTGTTAACATCAGAAATAAATTCATCAGTGTATATTAAGTAATATGAAATATTCTTTTTAGACATAACAACAATGTGTATGTATGTTTGGTCAGTTAGAAAGCTATAGCCATCAGATTCATCATGATTATTGCCATTTATTATATAGTGTAGTAAATTTCATCTTGAATATCATGTAATTGAGAAGAAAAATGAATTCCTTTCATAAGATGGAAAGGCACGAAAGACACACATACACATGAGTAAGCATGAGATAGGAGAATATATATAGAGATTATATAAAGTGAAAGTTTTTTTATAGAAAAATATAAAAAATGAAAATTCATCATTTAATTCTTGCACTTTTCATGAAGATTTTTCATTACACTGTATAGCTTTCCACATCGTTGACGATTACTGATTAGCAAGAGTTTTTTAGGTTTATCAGATGACGAAAACATTTTTGTAAATGGTGTCTTTTGCTTCGAAGATGAATCCAAAGTTATCTCGATACCTTGTTCAACTTCTTTCAAAGCACTAATTTCATCCCATTTGTATACCCAATCAGATTGCCAACCAAACAGATCCTTTCGCACGTATATAATGCGATGGTTCGTCAATAGCAAGACTTCCTTTTCAAAAAACTTTTCAGAATAAGCGAGCTGATCACTGCTGGTGAATCTTCCTTTATCTGCTTCACGGAATATCTTGTAACCTTCGGCCTCCTGTCGACTATAGGGACGAACAATTCCATCTGCATGGAGAAATCTTTGTGGACGCAATTTCTTTTCTTCATCTGATAATTCTGTTGCACGCTTCACTGAATCGAATGTTCCGCTCGCAAAATCAACAATACCGGTGGCAGGGCGAGCGACTAAACCAACAGCACCTTTACCCAAACCCTTGAAAAATCCTTGCACTCCTTCAGTTTTTGCTCCACTTAGTGGTTTTGTGACAACACCAGTTACACCATCAAAAACTCCCATTACGAGACCTCTACCGCCTCTTGCCAATCCTTCCTGCATTGTTGCCGGCTTCTTATTTAAGGCAGCTCTTCTTTTCTTCTGATAATCATCATCAAACGTAAGTGCGGCGATTCCTTTGCCCATTGCACCAGTAATTTTAGAAACAGCACCAGCCGCTCCACCGACAGTGTGACCGAAAAGTGATCGAACACCAAGCACAAGTCCTTCTGCGAATTCACCCGGTCCTTGAATTAAACCTTGGAAAGGCTCGTAGAATAAATCTTCAACACCTATATAATGATAGAAAGGAAGAGAGAAAAAAACACATAAAAGACATTAAAGTTATATTAAATTCAACGAAAATTTACAACCTTTTGTAAAACCAACGACAAGACCGTAAGGATTTCCAATGACATCAAGACCAAGTACGAGCACATAAAGTTGTTTAACAGCCTGGCCAGCGTAATGTGTCGTGCATTCGGAAATGAGTTGTCGTTGAGTAAAAAATTGAAATTCACGTTCAAAGAACGCGAGACGAAATACGACATCATTAACATCTGTCAATGTAACACCAACTCCTTGCAATAAAGTTGAAATTATGCTTGGCAGTGCTTTTGATCCTGTATCAGCACCAGTTCCCATTGAAAATGAAACGTGAACTTTTATTGGACCCAAGTGTAGATTATCGTAAAAAGCCTTTTGCTCTTGCTGCGAATGAACAGTTACATGAGCGAATAATGGTTGTTTTTGAACGCTCAAGTCTTCTTCAAATAGCTTTTTGGCCTCTTGTTCATTTGTTTCTACAGCAAACATTTCTATGATGGCATTTATAAAGTCAAGATCAACTTTTACATGAAATTCTTGCATTAAAACTCGTAAATATTTGAATTGTGTAACAGTCGAATGAGGAATAATTCGCTGAACGACCGACATTTCAATAAATGGTTTTAGTTCAGTCGTCGCAGCAACACTTTTTGGTGGTGGTATTGGCGCCATGATAATTGGAAAAATGGAGTCTTGCAGTTGATTATCAATTTGAATTCGATTAATTTTGGCATGAAGTTGAAGCTGATAGGGAGAAGTTTTCATTGTTAGATAAAAGCCTGGATAAAACAATCTTCTTAAGCGTCTTTGTGTTGTATGCTTTTGAAGCACCATGTTTTGGAAATCTAGTTCAATCGTTCCATTTGCATTAAGAAAATATTTTTTGACATCATCAGGCTCAACAGAAATATCTCTCAAGTATTCTTGATATCTATCCTCAACAAGCTGATTCATTTCAATCTTGAGTTGTTTGTAACGTTTATTTTTCTCCTGCTCCCAAATTACATCTGTTAAATATATACAAACATAATGAGTTGTTTAATGAAGCTATCTGATTAACTTACTTGAACTTGCAATCCCAATGTACATAAGATCGATACCTTTCGCATTATTAACAAGTGACAAGCCTAAACCACGAAGACTCACTTCAATTTCTCGTGTAACCTAGATATACAAAGAAAATTCAATGAAAATAGATTGGAAAAAGCACAATTTTTTGTCTCTTTTTTTCTCTTAAAGCTTTCTTGTAAACCTTAATTCGATGATATTTTCTAACAAAATTTGAAAAGCTTAATCTTCTTTTTCTTGACACTCTCTTGATACGTTTTATTATTTGCAACTGAATATATTTCGTAAAAAATGAAGTGTAGACGTTGTTGAGAGAAAAAAGAATGATAGAATAAATGAATAAATAACATTTACCTGATCCAATCGACTTGAACTCTGTGTGTTCTCAGCAAGCGATTGATTTTTTGTGAACATCAAGACACGCTGTGTACCATCCAAAAATGAAACCCAGTAAACTGTTTCTAGCTGTGAACTTCTTCGTTTGCTATTGCGTCGGTCCGATGTAGTTGGTTCTTGTTCTTCAGTATCCTCCTGGGTCACTAAAAATTGATCAACTCCGTCTCGACGTAAGTCATTCTCAAAGCTTGCGTTATTTTTACTTTTCCATATAATTTTTCGTTCACCAGCCGGATCGTTCCATGTATAATAAATCAAATTGTATGGTTTCAAAATTCTTCCATTAATATTGCCTTTCTCCCAGAAAGTGATGCTTTCGTCAGTACAATTCATCAAAAGTCCGGGTGCGTCGCCTGGATGATATTCGGTGAATGTTATATAAATCACACCCTCAGTCACATGAACATCCACATTAATTCCACCATATTTGTTTCGCAACTGAAGCAACGAACACTGAACGTCATTATACTTGAATGGAGCTGTTATCTCATCCATATCAACAGTTTTAACACGCAACATTCTATCGCCTTCTGCTCGTGGCCACAACGGTGCACAGTCATTTGATTTTACCAATATTCTCGGATCAGCCGGTCGCTTATCTTCTTGCACTTCAATGTCGAAGGGTGCACGATTTATGAGCATATAATATGGCATAAAGATGATTTGTTTCGTGAGAGAATTATTCGTTAATACGTTCTGCACGCCAATCTATTAAAGAACATGAAGAGAGTGAAAAAGTTATTATTAGATTTTCCTCTCATTCGTTCGACCATTCAATTTTCATAGCTAACTCATTTATCTATCTTACCTGATATGTCATGTTATTAGCTCTACATTCAACAACACCACTCGAACCGGCAACATCTAAAGAAAATCGATCACTCCATTCGCCTGAGTCAACACGAATTGCTGCTTTCTTTTTGCCAAAGAAAGCCTTTTCACGGAAGGAAAACAAAATCGGACCCTCATATTCAGGGGGATGATACAATATGTTTGTATTCTCATCATTGGCCTGTCGTGAAAAACAACATATGGAACTCTTGAACAAACCATCATTGGAACACCCGTAAAAACTACTAGTAGTATTGTTCTACGATAGGAAATAATAAAGAAATGGATTTTTGCTATTGATTATCGTGTGCAAGCGGTTATGCGTGTGTATGCGTAGGTAGGAATGAGGAAAATTAAATTGGATTGAAATGAAATTATCAGTGAAAAAGGAAGGAAGGAAAAGTGTTAGTAAATATTGTTAAAAATGTAACACTATATAAGGTTTAGTCTACAAACAAAAGAAATCACATTGCCCTGCTATTAACAAATCCTCATTGTTTGATTGTGTTTTTGTGCACATATTTACAAAATGTCGTGTATAAAGACGATGACAATGTCATATAAGAATATTCGCCCTTTTGTATTGTTATCATCTCAAAAATTAATGACTTGTAAAATTTTATTGCATAAAAACTCATTCTTAAGAGAGAGAGAGAATGAAAATGAGTGGAACATGTGAACTAATGAAATTATAATGAAGAATTAGAATCACTAAGCTCTTTCAAAAGGCAAAGTGAAATTTAGCATTTAAATTCCATCTTTTTAACGAATTTTTCTTCTCTCTTTCTCAAATCACAAACATATGTCAATGTTAGGAAAATAATTCTTTTAAATATGTAACATAAATCAATTTTAGAAAAACAAAACTTTATCAAGTCAAAGAAAACTTTTTGTTAAAAAAGGGTAAAGTTAACAAACAAATAAAATGTCTTTAATTACAAATTTCTTCAACATAAGATTGAGACAGAGAGTGAATGAGTAAGTTAATTGCCTTGAAATAAATAAATTAAAGAGAGCGAGAGAAAAGTAAAAATAAAAATCAGATGAAAAATAAAATAACTTAAATTTCATCTCTACACCTAATAAACATTTCATGTTTATGTGTTTTACGATGATAATGCGTGTTTCACACAATACCTTTGGTGTTTTACCGGCTATTTCGTTTTTCTCAGTTTTTCGCGACTTCTATATTGGGTGAAGAGAAGAAAGAAACAAAATTTTTGGAACGAAAGAATACAAATAATACAATGAGATATATTTTTCTTGCACGGCATTGTACTTTTGTTGCAAAAAGCAATTTTAATCTACAATATAAACAGACATTTTTATGAAAACATTAAAAATTTATGTTTGTGAGTATTTTAATAAATAAATATATTTAGAAATGTACTATATACTCATGTGATATACTACGATAGAGTGGAAATAGCAATATTTTCATTGAGTATTAAAATATTTTCGTAGAAATGAAAAAAGTTTGCTGTGCATGCATATTATAGGATAATACTCACCCGATAGCTCAAATTGAGGCCTGTTTTGTTGAGCATCCAAAATGGGCAATAAACGGTCATTGTTAAGCCATTATTAAGATTTTCAAAGTGTACTCCGAGCTGAAGTTGTGTGGTTCCCGCAGAGTCATATGAATTGAAAGTCCAAACAATAAATTCTTCAGGCTCTGCTGGAATATCCGTTTTTATAGACCAATCACGTTCTAAATATTGCACTAACTGTAAATAAAAGAAGAAAAAACAAAATGATTAATTCTTTCATTGATATTTGACTCGGAAAATAAAATAATAATGCAACTTACTCTTGCCACGATATACATTAAACTGTCAGAATTTTTTGATGCCGTCTTCACAGTTGGTAAATGAAGCAATTCACCAGGCTTTATGAGTTTCTCGCCATAATCTAAAAAGTCTTCGCCACACACGCTTGATGAATTTTGATGTGCTGACGTCATATCTTCATCAATAGGCTGTTCCGCATAATTTCTATCACGATCTCTTGCGACGCTACAACCAGCCACAGAAACAATCAAATCAATTGGTAGTGCATTCCGCAAAATCAACGGTGGGCGTAATCGAATCAAATAACACGCGCTCATAATTGTAAATTTACTTGTAACTTCGAAGTATACTTCAAAACGTTCGCGAATGGCATTAACGTAAAGCGGTTCATAGGTATTAACTGGGTCACATTGAAGACATTTTACGAACGTTACATTACCAGGACTTTCTTTCCAGCTTATGCCTTGTGTAGAAATACGATAACCCGCAATTGAAAAATGAATTTCTTTGCTAGCATCATGAATGTAACTAATAGGAACATTAAATGATTCATTTGGCTGAATACAACCGATTTCGTAGGCATTGCCACTTGAAAAATGATGAATGGATACTGGAACTGTAAAATGATTGAACACTTGCACGATACCTCTTATGGTGACGATTGTAGAGCCAAACTCAACTGTGATTTCGCTAATAATGCCTAAAGGATCTTGATTTGTATCTCGATAAACGGGAAAATATCGCTTGTCAGCACGATTAATTGGTATTTGTAAATGCTTCTGAACCTCTGGAATGTATAAAGTGATAAATTTCTCCTCAATTTTATCATTATGACTCATCGACTTGATGGTGGCGTCCAGGAGTGAAAACGAATTAATTGTATTTTCTTTTGGCTGAAGATACACTTGTCCGCCAGGGTAAATGACACACGATGTGATGTCTTCAATAACAGGTGACTCCATAATGTGTAGATTTTCAAATAAAACTAATTCATTTTGTTTTCGAGGCGTGAAATTGGCAGCATGAAATTTATACTCAGTTTTAGCAAGCTCCAATTGTATTTCTAATCCTGTATCATTGCGCAAAACGTAAGGTGCATCAACACCTGATTTGATAAAACCTTCTTGGTCTATTGCTTTTGAAAAAGCGTTGCCAAGTGTTTGTAAAACTTCAATACATGTTTTCGTTACAAGAAGTTCTAATGTCTGATCAGATTTTATGCTCATTATAGTTTTTGGCTCGTCTTCTTCAGGAGTGTTTCGTGAATGAATTGAATCTGGTGTCTCTAATTGTTGTTGTTGCAAATCATTATGTTTATCAATTCTCATATTGAATTGTAGTTCCCATGGGAAATATTCAGGTAGTCCATGAACTGAATCAGTCTCAACAGGCTCAATAAGAGGTTCCCAAAGTGCAAACGTATTATTATAATATGACATTGTTAGTCTTAATGTGCTATCTATTTCCATATTTGAACTCCAATTGCACACTTTTGCATCCATGCTTGTTTCAATAAATAGCATTGGAATTGTATGAACACCGACACCATTCTCAATGATTAATGCAATTGATGGAACTTCAATAATACATTTTTCTTCTTTTATTGGTGGCAAATCAGGAAAAGACATTAAGCTCAAAGCATCTTCTGCTTCATCGATTTTTGTGAACCAATAGTCATCATCATTAAAAGTTTTTGGTTGCCATAAATTCGAATAGTCCGGCGGTTCAGCATTAATTTGAGCTTGAGAACTATCTTGCTGTGTCATGGTGGCAACAATTTTACTCATGAGCTCAATCGTTGCAGGTGACACGCATATTTTGATTTTTGAAACATTTAAGCCGACATGAAGGCCCATGCCCTCAGGTGTTGAGCCATTTAATGCGATTGAACATGGATGTAAAACATAATGCTTTGTGTGATTTCGTTTTTGTGGATTAAATTCACTCAAGTATAAGCTAAAGTTTTTGATTTCTCCCTGAATATTTTGCTTTTCACCATTCAATCTTACTCGTGCAGTAATTTCATTCTGTGAGATTAAATTAAAATTAATTGAATATTATTAAATTTTATATCAAAAATAATATGCAAATATATTTATAAATAATGCAATTTCTCTTACTTACATTTAAGATTAATGCCAAGCAATTGATGTCATCCATTTTCTCGACCAGTATAATATCATATTCCTCTATGTGAATTGCAAAATTTGCTTTTTTCTCAACTTGCTGTTGCTGTTGATGAGCGCCTGAGAAACTTGATCTACGTCTCCTTACATTTTCAACTTCATATGTCGTGGATGAAGTTGATGCATCTGTTGAATTTGTTACGGTTGAATTAGTTTCCACTTGCAAAAAACTAGATAATTTCATTAAGAAATCCATTGATAGTATCAAATTAAAGCTGAAAACTTTAACATCTGCAAAAATGTCATTATCTTTCATGTTAAATGTAACGTCAATCATAGATCTCGTTGATGACTCTGTTACAGCATCGCTTGGTCCCGGTTCTATGTTAATATCACGTTCACGTCTCTCCATGAATCGTGTAATTTTTCCTTCACGATTCGGTCGAGTGTCATCAAGGTTTACGTCACAAAGGACTATTGATGTTGACAATGAACCGTCGACAAGATTTTGACCGTTTAACGAGAGATAATAAAGTCCGAAGCGTGCGAGTCCTTCCTTTGGTCCTAAATGATTATGAAATGAAATATTATTCAAATATTCTGCCATTTTTAAAAACTTTTCTTTCTTCTTTTTATCTACTATCTTCGAAATCGATTGATAAGAGAAAAAAATCGAAATGAAACTTACCAGTGAATAAATTGAGTGTAATTGAATCAATTTGAAATGCAAATTTCATTGCTATCTCAATGATTTTCTTTTCCTCCTCTGGTGGAGTTTGTAACGATGAAATGTCAAGCCCAAATGGTTTCTTTGAATCCAGCATCTTATTTGATGCCTTTTGCCATTGACGTTTGGCTATGATATGTATGTGTGTATGCATACATAAGGAAGAGAAATATTCAATAAGTGATGAGGCAGAAACAGAATAAAAGAAAAAGAACAAGTATTAAAGAATGTCAAAGTAATTTTCACTAAGTAAGAAGAACTGGTGCAGAATAAAAAAATATTTTCTCACTTTCGAGAAAATTGTGCATGTGTATGTGAGTGGAGTAGTGATAAATATACTTTCTTTTTGTGTTAATATGTTAGAGAGGGTGGTAAATGAAAAAGGTATGCATGTATTTTGTTAAATATGAAAATTTCGTGAGATAGAAAATAAATGACATAGAAAACATTCAAATACTACTTCATTAATGTACCAAACGGAAAAAATAGATAAAACTAGGAGAAAATAAGGAGCAAAAAGTACAAACGATTTTTGTGTATTTGTACTAAATGCTCTTCTTTTTGCTCTCCGGTTGTTATAAAAAACTCACCTTCTTCGTCTTCATCGATGTTTGAAACTAATGAGGTATAGTGGAAACGATAAATATACAAATAATGATTTTGCTCAATAACATTTATAATATTAATGAAATTTACATTAGAGAAAGGGAAAGAGAAGATAAAGAATTTGAGAAATATAATAAAAATTATGAAAAGGAAAAAGTAATTAAAATTTAAAAGAAAATAAAGATTATTTCTCTGTTTTATCGTCAAAAATGAAAACGTCAACCTCTCGAGAGTGTGTGATGTGTCTATGTGTATTTTCAAGTGTGTGTATGTGAAACAAATTTCCTTGTAGATTAACTCATTTCATAAAAAGTAAGGTTTAGAGAAAAATAAAATTTTGGTAAAGGGAACTTGGGATTTTGCTTTTAAATGGCTAGGAAACTCGGTAAAGTTTTCACTCTTAAAAGTTTGTGAAACTTATATGTACATGTACATGTCTCATGACTTATCATTGAACCAAGCATTAATATAAATAAGTAGTGAGTAGAAAATTTACTTTATCTTAACCAATTATATTCAAATTTCACTCAAATGCAAAACACCAGATAGATAGTGTGTAGACGATCACAATCATGTGAAATTTATATGTGTGATCCGATTTTTATCATTTGCTTCAATAAAAAAAAATTCGCTTTTACAGCTCTAAAAATTGTTGGTTTTGCTTTCAAGCAATGAGTATATATATATATGCTTATTTTTTTATTATAAAAGCAGCTCCAACTTTCTAGTTTTAGTTAAATATGCTATAGGCATATTTAATTTTATTAGTCACACAATAGATAAATTTCCCTTCGCTAAATGTGGTTTTATTGTCAAAAGGATAAAAGCAAATTGTAATAAAATTCATTTTTCTCATACCTCTTGATGGTTCTTGACGTTGATTAGAAATCTTTGGTTTTCTCGGTTGTTTGAACTCATTTTGGCCTTCAGTCATGTTCTTTTCTAAGATTTGCATAATAACTTGATAATCTTGTGCAATTACATTAAGTTCAATTGAATGAAGTCGACCAGAAATTTCCTGTAGATCAATAAATTTTAAATGTAATGAAAAAAGAGATAACAGTGTAAGTAATGAAAAATAAAAATGAAGTTAATTGAATGGTCAAAAAATTTATTTAATATTTTTTCTTTATAATGAAATTATGTCTTACCATTTGGGGAAGCTCTTTGTACCAACTTGAAGTTAAATTTCGTTTAATTATTAAAGTAAAGCTTGTAGGCTTAAGGACACAATCGTTTGGATTTATTTCGCAAATTAAATCTATTGCGACGGTGGTGAAGAGAAAACAAGAAAAGAACAATTAACTTTTTTCATTTTCGCAAAAAAAAGAAGAATAAATAAGCTTACCTGGGCATTTAGAGCGTGAAGTTATAGATATAGTAGAATTTTCTTCAAAATTCTGCACTTCATTCGTGTCAGTACTCTCATGTAATAAAACTTTGGATAACTTAACATCACTTAATTCAACTTTCATTTCGTCAATAACAGCTGGTCCATGGTCGCTTTTAACATCCAAATTATTTATCAAATTTGTTATTTTTAAATTACCCAAGTCAACAATAATAGCTTCTAAACTTTGTGAATGAACAGGAACGAAAATGATAGGAGCTTTAATTTTAATATTCAAATTTATACGAGTTGCTTGCTCGTAAGCTTGCACAGCTGATTGTCTAGCAACCTCTGCAGCCGCCTTACTCGTTTCCTTAATTCGTTCTTGTGCTGTCTGGAAATTATCTAAGAAGTTTAAAACAGATGTAACGAACCAGTTCATGAATACAATTTTTGCACATCCCATGGTAAAGTCTATTTTCATATTATCCGAATTATATTCAGATGTTTCTTCGAGATTATACAAAACAAGTTGAAGTGACATGAGATCGTCGCTACCCATGATTGAAAGAATTTTCGTATGAATCGTTTTCGGATTCAAATCTGTCACTAAAATGTCTTCCAGTTTCATGGTTACTTCTGTATATGATGTCTTCATAGTTACACCCGATATTAGATTTCTCATCTATAATGTGATGTGTTTGTATGTGTGTGTGCGATGGTAAAATCAATAAGCAATCAAAATATTAAATTAGAAAACATACACTTATAAGAAAATAAAGAAGGTATGATAATTACCTCCAATGCAGCAATTTCACGTATGTCGTTTTCAATTTTGACAGTAACATCTTTCATATTTGCAACTACTTTCAGTTTGATGCTATCTACAATTTTATGTTTTTTGCGTTGTCCTTTGATTATTATCAATGTTATATTTGAATATGAATTTTTTGTTTGTACATTATTCACCAATAACATAGTATCATAGCATATTTAATTACAAAAATCAATCAAACGCAAAATGAATACATCAGATTAGGCATGAAATTAAACAAAAAGAAAAGAAAAAATAAAACATAAAAATAATGTTCTTTTTAAACATAAAAAGTAATGTGAATCAACTTGGAGTAGCTACATCAGTATTTTGTACAAAAATCTGAAGTAGATTAAATAGAATAATCAATTAAAGATACACAAATAGTATACTAATTCATAAAACTTTCTATACTCTTGATTTAATTCATAGAAGGAGAATAATTTAAGAAATATGAGAGAATTCGATAATTTTTGTTTCAAAAGGGTCACTTGAACATTTAGAATTCATCAACCCTTATACATTGAAAATTCAAATTCTTGTACAAGAATACTGTTGAATAAAAATTTCAAATTTGCACCAGCTGGAAAACAAAATCAACCTTTTTATCAAAACAATTTGACAAAAAGAGAAAAAATAAAATTTTTTCTCTTACACTACTAAAAATAACGTTTATGGTGACATCTTATTCAATGAAGCATTGCTTCTAGATTAAAAAACTTTTTTTATCATGAACAAATATGAATAAATATAGCTCACTTTTTGTCGTGAGTGTATTTGATGCTTCTACATTAAGATAGAAAGATCGAAAAAAAGAACGCGAATGAACAAGCGAAAATTTGAAAAATTCACTCTACTTACTTGTAGTAGCAGATGATGTCGTTTTCGACTCCTCATTATCGTCTTCTTCTAAAATCATTGGTAATTTTTCTTTCGCTGCTTCTAGGAACGATTGTGACTCGCCAGCATCAGCTATTCTATCTTTTGGTTGCTGTTGTTGCTTCTGTCCGCTATTCATTATACTATCAATTTTATTTTGCAAGTCATTAGCAGTTTGTATCAATTCTGTGATACCATGTTGATTAAGCACCAAAACGACTGTCGACATCTTAATGTCAATCATCTGCTCCACTGAGTGATATTTTGTATTAAATTCAGGCGATGTCTTTTTACACTGTCAGTAAAAGATGAAATAAATGTATAGTAATCAATATTATTAGAATTTTATTTGTAGCAAAAAAATTATTTTCGATTGAGCACTCACATTTAGATAGGAAAGAGTAAATAAATACTCAAAATTCGAGTCGTATTTTGGTGTATTAATAACTTGAAGCATCATTTCTTTTTCATTTTTCATGCGATATTGATCAAAGGATATTGCACCCAATTTCAAATCCACCTTCATTTCATATGTTCGTTGAGCAGCTGTCATTTCTAATTTAGTTATTTTCATACACATTATCTTTTCTCGATTTGCTATTGTTGCATATGGAACATCGAAGTTGACACTCTTGAATGATGGTGAAACAATGTTGAAATTCTTATCGCTTGCATCAACAAATTCCTCACTGGGTGTTTCAAATTCCTCCGAAGAGCTATTACCAGATTCATCATTTGCCTTCTGTGACTTGCAAATGCTGATGACAATTTCTTTTAGTTCAAAATGAGCTTCAAGCTCCGTAAATTGTACAACACCATCTGTTATATCAACATTTTCCGGCGGCGGATCGAGGCGTTTTTGCAACTTCTGCTGTTTTTCATCCAGAAATTTCAAAAGGGACAAGCTTGAACCGAGCAGATTTTGTTCTTTTGATATAGGTTTTTCAACTATTTGTTCGTTGCTTTCGGGTAATGGTAGCGTAGCGATTATTGATAACACATCTAAAACTCTATCCTCTGTCACACTTATGCTGATTGAAGGCAATTCACAAGATATTTTGCATTTAGGAAGACGCCAATCATCGGTTATAACGGAAAGATGTGCCGATAATTTCATGAAAGATGGCTCAAGAATGTGCATTTCAGTTCCATGCCCAATATTGATAGCCTCTTCCCAATTCTCGTTTGAACGAGCTATCAAAAATTGAATGTTATGAATTTCAAATTGAAACTTATCATAACTTTGCGATATGAGCTCTTGAAGTATTTCATCTGCATTTGCTCCTTCATTATGCATGTCGCGTACGCTTCGCTTTTCAAGTGGACGTGGTTCTGTTTTAAGTACCAGCTGACCCAAACTAACAACCAAAACAGATTCATTTTTTGTATATTTTCCACCATTTGGGACGAGAATGTAACTTGGCGCAAAAGCAATATCCACTTCCATACGAGGATGCGTTGAAATTGCATATTGCAATCCCGTTGCAGATCTCTCTTTGATGTCACCCAATTTTTCAGCAGCCGCATCTTGTAATTGTGCTAGTGTCACGGTTTTCTGTGTTTGAAACACTTTCAGTAATTGGATAACAGTCTCACCATTGTACACAATTTGTATTGGTTGTGATTGTACTTTTACACGTTGGTCACACAATTTATCTAGTGGATTGCTTTCAAACATAACATCAAGTAGCGATTCTGTTGATTCTAATTGTGAATGTATTAAAACAGGTAAATATTGTTTTTGTTGGAGACCAAAGACTGTCAATTCTCGCATGTTTAAATTGAGTTTTATGGATTGCGCGGATGGACGTTGACTGATTGAGCACTTTACTTGATTCAATTGCAGCAACATAACGTTTTCAATTGAATTTTCAATGTCTGATTTGATTGATACTTCCAAGCAGTTCAATTCGAAATGCATTCGTATTGCTACGAATGTCTCAGGCAATTCAATAGGAGCTGTATTTTCTTGATAGCCAATTGCTTGAAACAGTTTTTCCTTTTCTTGTGGCGTCATTGCAGCTTGGAACTTTTTCTTGATATCATCCGTGTCCGTTTCTTTTGTATCTTCTTTCTTTCCACCCCACCAACCGCTAAACCATCCTTTCGTTTCTGTTTCAGCTTTTTCCTTCTCAGATTTTTCAATTTCTAACTCAACACGCTGACGAATAATCACAAGATTCTGTATGTTGAGTTTCTGTTCACATTCTTCAACTTGATCCAAGAGCTGCTGCGTTGGCTTCTTGGTTGTCAATTTTTGCTCATAAAGTTCCATATATAGCTTGCATAAGCGACGCGTTTCTTTCATGTTTTCCCATGACCAATTCAATTTTCTTCTTCGTATATCCGTTTCCAATATACATCGGAATGCAAAATGCCACCATTCCTATATTTCATTGTTGATATTATTGTGAGCATGTAATAAAATTCAGAGAGAAGAAAAAGTCAAATCAAATTATGTCAAAATGATAAAATAAAATATGAAGTTGTGAATTTTATTATGCACGTAGAGATTGTAGATATTGCAAAAAAAAATCACGTAAGTTAAAGGGAAAAACAAATAGTATTACACTTTTATTTTATTATATTTTACCTTATAGTGGCCTTTATATGTAATTCCATGAGGTCTGAATTTTCTATAGGGATAAGCTCTCGACATTCTTCCAAATTGTTCTATTAACTGCATTATGTCCTGGTATTGAGATTTTGTTAAACCGACACCCAATTTTTCCATTGTTAAATTTAATATAATTTTAGGAATGCTGAATGGAATCTCATTCGTTTCTGGATCGGGATTGAGTTTTAATTTCGCTTCAGAGTTGATTGGACCGAGAATGAAATCATAATCACTCGGTTTCATCGTTCTTGTAGCAATCGACTCCCTAAACATGACGAGATAATTATCTTGATTGTATTCTTGAAAGAGTTTGCAATCACAATTCATATAGACAGCGAGAGATTCCAATTGTGCAAGTTTATAAATTTCCGTCAATGATTGCGAAATGAATGTCTTATTCCACATGGAATCAGTGGTGTGAACGCTTTAAAAAGGAGAGAAAAAAGATTTAAGCTTAAAAATTTTTCCATTGAAATATATTCAAAAAAAAAATTCGTTTTCAAAATTAACTTTGAATATGATAATTTTATCACATTACTTACCTAAAATTACTCAATGTGATTCCAATTGCAAAAGGTGTTGAGCAAGAAACATTATCCTCATAGCGAATATGAATGTCAGAAATTTTGATTTGAACATTATTGATTATTTGAGCTGAGAGTTTTTCAGCAAAAGTTTTATCTTCCTTGGGTTTATCTAAATTTATGCATGAACAGAATAAAAGAAAATAATGTTAATATATCAAAAGCTAATTGAACATAAATATTGTGTGTATTGAAAATGTTCAACAATCTCATTCACGTTTGAGTACTTGCTTTTTTCACTTTCAAGTTTTTTTGCAAATTGAATTCTCTCCAATTCAGCTTTTTTGGCTTCAAGAGCAGCTTTCTCTTCACGTTCAGCATTATAGCGAACCGAATTATTTGGAACTGCCAACAAGTACAATCGATCTATATATGCTTCAACAGGTGCTGAATATAGATTTTTCCAGGGAATTTTTAATACTAAACTTCCCAAATGACCGTATGTTGTTTGCACTGGCAAATCAAGTTCACTTAATGCACTTCTTTTCAAGACCAAGTTCTTGAGTACGACGTCACCTATATATAAAATAAAAAGAAATGAATGAAATGTTTGTTCTTTTTACGACTGTTGAGAGAGTCATCATTTATTGCAACAGAAGCAAACTTTTGGGTTTATTTTTAAATTTATAACTTAATATATTAATACTAAAATCCAGTTTGTACATATTTCCTCTTCTCCATTCATTCACTGCACATTTACACAACCGGCAACACACTAATCTTCACCGATTCGTTGAGGTAAGTAAAGATAAGATAGAATAAGAAAGAAGCGACAAAATGTCTGACCTAACGAAGGTCGTACAACGTTAAAATAAAGCCAAAACTTGTTCAACGTTTTTAATCCTTTATTTATGAACAAGAAGAATCCTTCTACACACATGATGATGACGATGGTAATAAAGAAACGCTCACATCCCACTATGGAAGCTATAAAAAGTCCATATTCTGATGAGAAAAGTTCGCAGTTTTAAAATTGTCGCAGTTATAACAGCATCATCATCCTTCTAAAATACGTGTGCATTATTAAATTAAATCGGATATGGTGAAGCGGAGGTATGGAGTACGACAGCAAAAGTAAGCATAAACAGCTTAAAAATAAATATACGCGTAAAAAAAGAATTTTATTATCATTTTCAAATAAAATCTCTACATTTTCATTCACAGAAGCGTCCTCTTCCTCATTATCGCTTTTATTATTATATCTGCAGCGGTTGTGATGATGGTAGCATCTGCCGAGATTACATTGAAAAATTTACCATCATTTGAATGTTTGGCCTCGTATGCAAAACTTCAACAAATTAAAGATATGCCAGAAGCATTTGATAAGGTCGATTATGATAGTAGTTTGTTGGAGTGTGTGACGAATCGTCAAAATTTGATTAGTCAAGTTCGAACAGAAATAAGATCGAAAATTAACGAAGTAGAAATTCTACCCAAATATTCAAACTGTATATATCAAAAATTGACAGGAAGTGAATCATTTGTGCATTCAATCGTGAAAGCCGCAGCATTAGAGCACTTAAAAGAGAAGAATATCGAAGCTAGTCCATTAAATGTAACGATTAATAAGATTCTTGACGACATTAACAATTCTGTGGCAATTTGTCGACAAGTAGAAGAGTTTGGATTAGACTTTGATAAACTCTTTAATTCACCTAAAAATTTAACAGCACAAGAAGAGTATTGCATCAAAAAGTATCTCATAAAAAACAATCTTATCGACATTTACCTTTATGACATTGACCCAAATCCACACAAAGTCAATGTCACAGGACTAAATTGTGAGGAAATGATTCGTAAATCAAATGAAGAAATTTACGATCAATTAAGCTTCATCTATCTTCGAAATCCTAATTTATCAAATGATGAGAAAGTTGAATGCGCTATTGAAAAGTTTAGGGAAGCAGAGTATTTTGATTTAATGATGAAAATAACCGCTTTAACGACTCTTAATATTACTCCTGAACAAAAAACTCTCGAACGTGAGAATTTTATTGAAATCTTTTCAAACATAACATCGAACATTGCTACGTGCTAAAGTATTGATATATTAAAAACGAATTGCAGAAAAATTAAAATAAAGTAATATTATGTTGTGATTTTAAGCTGTTTCATCAAATCTCAATTTAGTTTTAATAAAAAAGGCTTCTGTTTCATACAGTTTACATATATACAAGAAGAAAAACAATTGAAATATTGCTGTTTTTGTTTCTTGTTTGCTACCATAACTGCAAATGATATGATGACAAATGAAGAAAATAGGAAGGGAGAATAAGTGAGAAAAAAGAAATGAAATGAGAAAATAAACTTTTATTCTCTTCTTTTTCTAACGAATCGTTAATAGCAGCGGCTGAAAAACCATGTGTGTGAATGAGTGGGAGAGAGAGAGAAAAGTTAAAAAAGAAAGAATGAATGAGCGAAAAAGGTCATCAGACAGTTAAGTATTAAAACAGGTTTAAAACAAATTTATACTTAGTAAATGAAGATGCATGTAAATGGGTTAGATGAAATTAGTTTCTTTGTGGACATCAATTTGTGCGGATTTCTTTTGTTCGACTGTTGTGATACTAAATATTTATTTTTATTGAAATGAAGACATTTAGGTAAGTTTTTTAATTAAAAGGTTTGAAAGAAAACATATTTCACTTGCTTTTAATTAATCATATCACGTATAGGATTGTATCTTTTATGATTACTTCTTTGCTGTTATTGTGGAATATCAAATTCATGTCTTGTGAAGGACCATCATTTGAATGTTTAGCTGCCTATTCAAAATTGAAAGGTTTTAATGAGCCAGAATTTGCCTCTGTGACATACGATAGTACGCAAAAAGATTGTATCGCAGCCATAAGGAAATTTTCTGATAAAGTTCGAAGTGATATTATCGAAAAAATGTCAGAAGTAGCTTCCGACGCGGAACAAACTAAATGCATTAATGGAAAATTCATAAACGATGACACTTTCGTTAATAATATAATCAAAGGTGAAGCGTTAGCCTCGTTAAGTGGCGATAAAGAGAAATCTGAAAAATTAACTGCTGTGGAGAATTTTGCTGAAGAATTTATTACCACGGCCATTTCAACTTGCCTTGGAATGAAAGATGTGGAGTGAATTACATTCATTTTTAAAACATTCTCTAAAAAGTTTAAGAATTTGAGAGCTATAAATAAATAAAAATTTAAAGCGAAACAAAAAATTGCTTATACCACAATAAAATAATGCACAAAAGTTATCAACAAGTTGCTCATAAACTCATATTTTCGTACAGCAATTGAAAAAATAATTCTTTTCTTTCTTTATTTTAAACAACGCCTACACATACTATAAAAGGTGCAATTTCTAGCAAGTGTAAATTTTTGTTAAATACAATTATGATAAACTTCATATTGTTTTAAATGAATATTATTTTTTCTTACTCCTATTGTTTGAAATATTCTTTTAAAAATGTTCAGTGAAATTTTTACACAGAATGAAAAATAATAAAACATTTTAAAATTTTAGGCAAAAAAACACAAAATTGTTTCTGTTGTACAAATAAACACTTGATACGTATGATGACATCACGCTTACGAGTATATGAACAATTTTGAGATTCAAGTAAAAATAGTAAATAAGTGAATCAAATATATTTTTTGTTTGTGTGAATCAACTTATTTAAAAAAATATGTAGCATTTGCAGTATATGCCTATACATGATAAAAGCGCATTTTTGGCATTACAGATCAGTTTCTATTAACAAGTCAATATGCCATAGAGTGTACGACATATTTTCGTAACACTTTAAAAACCCTTTTGTAGAATCTGCAGAATTCATAAAATCGTATTCTTTTAATAAATTAAACATTTAATACGCTTTGGTCCAGTTTTCTATCGAAAAGTTCTTCATGTATATAAAACTACGCATAGATTTCGTCATAAT
>JACWBX010001921.1:0-19161 GCA_014622435.1 Polypedilum pembai | reverse complement strand
TCTATGATATGATCGCAGTAGTGTGTATTTTTGTGAATTTCTCGCTTGCATAGTTCACTAACACCAACTCATTAATTACGCAACGACGCACAACAATACAAACGCACTTTATAGCGAGCAAACGAGACACAAAAATACACGATGATGTGTGGATGCAACTGCAAACGCACAAAACTTGATATAGAATATAAACATAATGTTAGAACATCCTGCATTGAGTATGTGTGTGCCTCATTCAACTTCAATGGTGTGGGTGTAGAAGAGCAAGTGTTGTCTGCTCTGTTCAATGCTTTATACACAACAAAACGCATCTCGGGCAACACACATATATGCGATGGATGGATTTATACACAGAGATCGCGCAGAACTAAAAATATTCATCAAGAACATTTTTTGTGCGTTTTTTCCTTGTGTGTCTGTGACTTTGAAATGACCGTGAATTTCGAAGGGTAACGACCCACATTTTTCTGATGTTATTTTTCTTTAAAACTCGCAGTAGTGCCCGACACGTCTATCTCTATTTCTTCTTTCTCCTATTCCTTCATTTTTCATGAGCTGCATCTTATTAATCTATGAAGTTCTTTTGCTCTTCTCGCTGTATACATGTTGTATAAATTCTTTTGATTTAAAACTCGCATAGTGATGTTGTCAGACATTCACTTTTATGCTTCCTCTGCAACTTTTTGAGACTCTTTTTATTTTCTTTTATTTTTTGTGTACGCATAACATATTTTTGTGTTTCTCCATTTTTTTCGAGTTCTCGCTTGTTGTATGACTTTCAAATTAATTTGATTCTTTCTTTTCTCTTCTTTTTTGTGTCTTATAAACAACTCTTTCGAGACTTATACGAGAAATTCTGATTGGATTTACACTTGCTTGCATGCCTAAATTTTACTTAATAAAATGAATTTTATGTAATAGTTGGAGAAGAAAAAAGAAAGGATAAAAAAGATGATGATGATGATTTAAAAGATAAAGTTGTCTGTTTAGAAAATGTTGGCGTAGGTAATGAATTATTTTTGACTTTAGAATTTTTAATAATTTTGTAAAAATTTCGAATGTTTCTCCATTGCAGAAATATTTTCACGAGCAGAAGGAAGAAAAAGAAGATTAAACCAATGAAACAAGTTTTTTATTTCGTCCATCGTGATCTCGCGAATTTAACGCTGTATTTGTGTACTGGAAAGCAATACATTTTCGCACTTGACGTCATTGATTTGGATATATTTGTGTGCGATTTATTCCAGAAATTGACTAAGGTTAGTTTTGTTTTTGCTCTGTTCCGCTTTGCTGATTTTTTCTTATTGAAATTCTTCTCATTTCTTCCATTTCGCCATTATTGTCTTAAAACGTGCGCTCAAAAGTAGGGAAAATAAATAATTCATGCATTTCAGTTCCGATTGCTCGATAAACACGAAATAGCAAAAGTTTTTTTTTGTAGCAATTCGACATGTGTCCATATACGTCCTTTATTAATATTTCATAGCAATTTCATTTCTTTCTGCTTGTGTTTTTACAACCCACAGTTCATACCAAAAAATTTTTTTCGCTGCTTTTCAAAATTTATTTCTTTTTTTCTCTGACACATGGCGAGTGAGTAAATATTTTATTATGTACGTAATAACAAAGTAGACTAGCAAAATGACGTCAAATAAAAATTGCAAAGTTTAAATTCTAAGTAAAGAAAAATTTAATTAATGGACAGAAATAATCTTATAAATTTAATATAGTCATCATTACTTCCAAATATTGATGTGCGAACAGAAAAAGCAAAATTAAAGCCCATTACCCATGCCTTTTTAATGTCATATCGAAAATAGATCACCACACTGGCGACCCACAAAATTTTTTGTTATATTCATATTTCTATGACAAAAAATGGACAAAACAGAAAATTGATAAAAAAATTATTTTCTTCCTTCTCTCACTCTTTCATTCACAATGGACACACGTTCATTGCATTTTATCGTGCCAATCGTCGTAAAAGCTAAAAATTCGATTTTTTGGTAAATTAATAAATAATGAAGCAAAATTTTTGTCGGTGGTATCTATCAAATCTAACTCCTCCTTGCACAATACACGCACATCATTTGTTTCTTCTTTTAGACACCTGAAAAAATATGTACACTTTATTGTACACGTTTGGATCGAAAATTAATAAGAACGAGAAAAAGAGAGAGGAAAATTGTGTGCTTTGTATTGTTTAATATTCAATTATGTTACAACTCAATTTTAGCAATTAAGTGTTGGTCACTTTGAAAGGGGAAATTCGATGTGATTATTTATCTATTTACAATAACACAAAAATTTACTCTAGGTAGATGTATTGAAAATATTTTTTAAAAATAACGAACTTTAAAAATTTAAATTATTCACAGTCAACTTCAAGGGGAAAATATCTGTGACGAAAGAATAACGAAAATGACGAAAAGAAAAATTTTGTTCAGATTTTCTCAACAATTCTAGCCTTTTGGCTCTTATGATGTATTTAGAACACTTCTTTAGTGTTTTATTAATGTAATCTAAGTGGTATAAGTGCTTGAAAACTCGTTTAAATTCAATTTTCTTTAGAAAATGTTTGTTTACAAACAGTGACGAAAACGACGAAAATAACGAAAAATGACGAAAAAATAGCGAAATTTTAAAATCTTTCGTCAGAGTTATTTTCCCCTTGGTCAACTTCATTGTTTACATTTTATAATAAAATTGTTAAATTTTAAACTAATTAAAAATTAAAATATTTCGCATCTGTTAATTGTATCATATTTAATAAGACATTCTCAATCCAATTATTGACTTAAGATTCATAAATATTATACTCTCTACTTAAACTAATAAATAAACCGCTCTGATAACATTTCGTGCCTCTGTAAGATGTGACTTGTCTTTATCAAGACTTTGCACGAGATAAAAGAAACTATAAAATGTGAGAAATGTTTTTTACTCAAAAAAAAAAAAAATTAAATGAGTGCAGCAGAAAATCTAAAAAAAATTACTTGCAAGTCACAAGTCACATGACCTCTCTAAATTCTAAATATGATAAAATGTAGTCGAGTCAAATACTGATAAAGTTGCCAGCATAGTCATGAGAAATTTTTAGTAGCAAGAGAGTGCATTGCATTTACATTAATTTTGCAACTAAAAATGCGTTCGAATTGCTTAGAAGCAAGCATGCATTTTGGTCTTATCTTTGAAAGAGATTAGAAATAAACTCTTATGAACCAAAAAAAAAGTCTGTTATCAATTGACAAATATTTGCTTGTAAGTACTAAACTAGGCAGACTTAAAAATATTTATAGTGATTCGTCAATTGTTCACTCTCTCTCTCTCTCTTTCTCGCAAGTAAGCGGATGCTCGGCTCTTTAATCCGATTTAAATCAAGAAACAACTTATGCTGGTAGTTGTCACGTTCTATAGTTAAGAAGAAAATGCATAAATTCACTCAAGTTGTTGCATAAGAATACACAAATATACTACATTAAGTGTATTGCCCGATAGCAAGCGATCAACAAGAGAGAGAAAGAGAGAAGGGAGCATGAATATTACGCATTTTTTTTATAAGACTTTGCTATGTGTGTCGATGAATTTTGTGGATGTTTCGATCAGCAAACAAAGAAACATTTCAAAAAAAATATATGTATTTTGTAAATGCTATATAGCATTGCATTTCGTAAAAAAGAAAAAAAAAGTTGAATGAACTGAAGGCGAGTAAGTGAATGAATGACTTAAAATGCGAGTTTTTTTCTCTATGCTCAAAAATTTCATATTGAGGGCGATTTGAAATTCAAATTTTATTTGCTTCAACTTTTTTTTCTTATTGGCAAAATTGATTATTTTTTGTGGACTTAATTAGAAAATAATTTTAATTAATTTGCATTTAGCATTTGAATATTTTTGCGAACTTTCTTTGGGTTAGAAAGTGAATAAACTTTAAATTAATACATTGACTTTGATTAAAGATTGCGTCATGAATCATGAATGTGCAATGCATGATTTTAATGGAAATTCGGACTCTCATTTTACATCAGATTCAGCTTAACAAATATAAAAATTCAATCACTATTGGGTGATTCCATAAAATTACTTTTTGTTGCATATTTTTTTTAAAATTTAAATTTTTTGCTTAATCTCATTCAAATCTTTACTAAAATTTATATTTTGTTGAATTTCTATCAATGACAAACCTTTTAGGACTTTAATTTGAACAAGAATAAATATTAATAGCAAACTTTAACATTAATTTTATTAATTTTGCAACCAAAACATGTTCGTTCTATGGATGAATCAGTATTTGAGATTCATCATTCATAACTCTTAATTCTCTTGTCCCGAGTAATGAAAAATATATTGGGACTTTTTGATTACTTACTGTGGTATGCTAAAGGCATATAAACGGAAAGCCTAACGTATTTTCGGCTATTCCGGATATTTTTAATTCTACAGAAATTTTTGAATGTGAAATTTTGACATTTTAAAATGTAAATGAAATCCAGGGAGAAAACAATACTAACAAAAGTTGCAAAGCATTAGAAAATGGAACGAAAACCGAATCGGATGAAACAGGGCGAAATCGAGCGAATTCTTCGCCTCAATTTCTAACCTCTTAGAAAGATGCAAAAAGACTAAAGAAAACGAAAAGAATCGAGAAAATATAAAATGAAGCAGAGCATTTTCCCTAAATTTTCTAATTTATCTATTATCTAATAAAGAAAACTTACCTATTTATTAAAAATATCAATTGTAAGTAATAATGAAACTTTTATACAACTACAAAAACGATAAACAAAATTCTTTCACCAGAGCAGTTTTCCCCTATACAAAGTCAATTTTCTTATTTTCCTGGTTCATAATGCTTTTAATAGATTTACAAATCTACTACGAGTTAACAAAGTTTTCATAACTCAATGATGAATTCAAAACTGCATTAGAAGATTTTTAAAAACTTGAACGTTTTTATAGAATTACCCCATTAGTTTTGATTCTCATTGAAAAAAAATTTTATATTCAAATAAAAATAATATTTGAGCGAAAATAGCTTACATTATTTTCTAGAAAGATGGTGAAAATATTATTGTATGAATATTATCTTAAATTCTGAATCATTTAAATTCGCATAATACATATGTAATATATTTATCTAAATGAATCATTAAGCAAAATGTGGAAGTAAACATATTGTTTTTGCAAAACATCAGTAATCTAGGAAAAATACTACAAAAATATTTTCATTTGTCTATTTTTAGTTTTTGCACTTTTTCGCAAAATATTTATTTCTCTAAAATGATCTATTAATAAAAGCATTTTTCTAAAAATTAATAAAGACATCATCAAAAAAAAGTGTGATTTTTAAAAGAATCCTTTTAGGTAAGGAGGAAATGCCGATGAGAAGAAGGAAGAAGTAAAAATTGCAACACAAAAAAGTAATTATTTGACCCAGCACGATTCTTGCTTTTACAACTATTTTAAAGAAAGAGAATTTTATGGTTAGGAAAACAATACATTCGGTATACAATAAAAGAATTCTTTTTTATGGTCTCTCTTTTATTGCATGCCAAAAAAATTCTTTTTTAATGGCAAAAAAGGATTGCATAAATTTTCGCATAATCCTTTTTGTTATTGTTGCTAATGTTGTTTAAAAGTGCAAAGCCTATTGTTATTTTCATCTGTTTATGGCTTTGTCCTTTCAACAATTTTCTCTTTCTACCTCTTTTATTCTGTCTGTCCGTCTGAAGCGTGTTATGCATCATCTTAAAACAGATATAACGAAATGTTGTTCATGAGTTTACCCCCCACCCTCAAATGTTCACTTGAGTCTTTTCCTTCGATCAAAAAATGCTCTTTTAATGCGTGAAAAAAGCATCCAAGTGCACTTTTTTGGTCTCTTTTTTTCAACCAAAAAACATTTGTTTAATTTATGTGCCTTTTGAGCACTCGCACAGACACACACATAAGCATATATTCTCTTCTCTTCCTCTTCTACGTCACATTACGCATTTCGTAAATCGTAAAAATCGGGCCTACACATACAAATGTGCGCGCTATGCTATTTCCATCCCTTTCACAGCACACAAACGAAGAAAAAGTGAAGGCAAAAAACAACAACGCTGGCACATAAATGCACAAATACATATGCATATAATGCAATATTAGCCATTTATCAGTTAGATCACTGCCACCCGATCAAACGTGAAGTTGTATGAGTATATGTGTGTCGTTGTGTATCAGACAGTGAAATTTTTTTTCTCTCGCTCTTTCTCTATGCCCTTTTTAGTTGGTGAATTTTTCTACAATGTTTTTAGTTGTGCATCGAGATTTGTTGTTGTAAGTTCGGTCTCTTGCAACAATTTTTTTTAACTTCATTATTTTGTATGCGTTGTAAGAAGAAATAGTGCAACGCGAAGAAGAAGAAGAAAAAATTCACTAGAAAAATTCGATATTCACTAGAGAAAAGAAAAGAGAAAAAAAAACCGCAGCCTTAACATAAGTTCGATAGTTGAGGAAAAAAATAATACTTTACAGTACGCAATGAAAAACGACTGCGAACAGAACATAGTGCGGAAATTAAATTGATAATAGACAAAAAATATTATTTTGTGAAAATTATGACAAAAAGTTGATATTTTAGTAAAAAATAAAATATATATGAAATTTGAGTGCCTTCAAAGAAAATCTAAAATATTCTAAAAAACTATTTGAAATTGAATATTAGCAATTGTTGGATTAGTTCGAGAATACGAGATTTTATACATTTTATTGTGAAACAGGTATGTTAAGTTGCACTATTTTTTTTTTTATTTCAAAATTAAATTGCAAGTTTACATCCCTCAAAGCGCAACAATGGAAATAAGAATGTGTTATTATGCGGGTTTTTTCTTTATAAATAATTGTTCAAAATTTATTCCATAGAAACCGGAAATTGTTCATTTTTTGCTTCTCTTTAAAAGAACAACCCTTGAATTTATCTCGGAATTTATATGATTATTTTTCGTCTTCTCTCTTTCTTTCATGTTTTTGTCAATTTTTTTTCTTTTTTGCGCTCTCTCGCGTACAAAATTCTCTCAATGAGATATTTAGCAAAATACTACACACGTTCTCTCTTCAAATAAATAAAAAAAATATTCGCGATGTTTCAGCAGAAAAATAATTTAAAATACTTTTACACACTTACCGGAATATATTTATTTCATCTAGAATTTTGCAAAACAAAAAAATAGCAATAAAGATTCAGATTCCAGACAAAAGTGATAAACAACGTAAAAAAAGGGCTTCAAACCGTGTGCAAAACACAACATTGTTTTGCGAGAGGCGTTATTTTTCGTGAATAACAATTTTTTCTCATGAATGAATTTTTGCGACATTGGTCAGACAGCCACAACAACAACAAAAACAACAATTTCGACTTTGATATTGATAAAAAAAAATTTATATGTAAATGTAGTACAAATTTACAGCAACATTGAGAAACAAAATTGAGCAGAATTTTTTTTATATTTTCTCACTTTACACAAGCAAAAAAAGCTCTTCTGCTCTCTGCGAGTGATAAACATTTTATATTTTATTTTTTTTTCTCCGTCAGTAAACAGCTCGAGGAAAGAAAAAAAAAATTATGCGTAGAAATAAATGTTGATGTAAAAAAAACTTTGTAGTGTGGTTTTAGTCGTTCAGTAGTTTTGATGTCGAAAAAAAAAACTCAGGGAATTAAAAATCATCTTTATAATTATTTTGTTTTCATTGTATATATTTTTGCAATCAAAAATTGAGAGAGTTTAAAGCCCAGTCATTAAATATAGAATTGTATAAGCAATTGTTAATGATTAAGTGATAAGAAAAATTTAAACGTAAAAATGATGATTTTTGTAATTTTTTCACAAAATGGCTCGCATTGTTATTCCTCGTTTTTGCTCGGTGTAACACAGACATGAATTAATGAGAAACAAAAGAAGAAAAAAGAAAAGAATTGTGAGAGAGTGGAGAAGAGAAGAAGAAATAAAGTATGAATATCGCCATAATATCTTCTCTTTTTAATTGAAAACTAAGCCGCAATAAGAAGTAGTGAGAAAGATAATAAGCGAGAGTGAGAGTGAATATCATTTACTTTGTCAGATATGAACGGGATTTCTAACAAGTCGAGGTATGTGATGTGGTTACACAATTTAATGATGATAAAGAATTTTTACAAACACACACGAAGTTGAGGTTAAAATATTTCACAAAAACAAAATTTACAAGAGATAAGGAAAAAAAATTTCGGCAAAAAAAAGTATTTTTTGTGCGATAATGTAACGTTATGATTCAACGACATAACCTAAAGTACATACAAATATATATAGATACAAACAAATACCAGAAGGAAGGAAAATATAGTTTTTTTTTTGTTTTAAATTGTGATGATCAATAACGTCATAACGAACTTTTACACACAGGTGATATGCGTTGTTTTAGTTTTTGTTTGCCAAGTTTTGCTAGTGTTCTGCAAAATAAAATTTATTTTTTATTTAAATTCTCACCGGTATAGTTGTTTTTGCAATTTCGCATGTCAATCAATAAAATTATTAATAATTTGCTAAATATTCGTCCTACAGTCAGTCATTGCGAATAAAAAATGTATTAAAGCCACTGAAACATTTATATCATGACTCGTTGCATGCATACAAGTTTTGATTTGTAACAAAATAGTCAGAGAATGAGTGAGCAGGCAAAAAAAATTAGCACAACGCTAAAATTGCTCACATAGTGTCAACGTCGGAATTTGTTTTTTATTTTCGCCAATTACTCAGTTGTTTTTCTTAGAATATTAATGTGTTTATGAATTCGCGAAAATACTATAAAATTCTATCTACGCCACTGAAGCCAAACAAACCACCACCCGCCACATGAAATAATAATTTGTGAAGTACAATTTTCTGCGCGCCAAATGGATGATAGAGAGAGAGAGAGAAATAAAAGAAAGAGCGAGAGAAGAGAATAAAAGGAAAAAAATTGGCGATCGCGTGACTTTTGTGTACTCGCCAAAACGATAAATGTATGAGAGAAACAGAGAGAAAAAGGGTGAGAGTTAGAGGGTGGTCGTATAGACAAGCTAAAAAGAGTTCTGCAATAGTTTTAGCGCACATTAGTTGAATGAATGAGTCAATGAATTTTTCATGTTCATTTTTCCCTTGATGAATGTAAACGAGTGAAATTGCCATTTCACCTAACAAAGAAAAAAGCAATGCTATTTTTTAACGACAAAAATGCTTTTCGCAAATGGACACGAATAGCAATTTTTACAAAGAGAAATGAATTTAATGGCATTGATAAGTAATTTTTAATTTTGACACACTTTAGAATATTGTTGCACTTTTTTACATTCATTGCGCAATTTCTTGGAAAAACTTTGCATACATTTTTAATTATTAAAAATTAGAAATTGATTTTTGTAAGTTGAATTCAAATATGGAAAAGTTTCTATAACAAAATATTTATCTAAATCGTTAAATCAAAAATTTAATAACTTTTATTATTCTCATGAATCAGTGACAAATTTTCAAAAGAATTTTTTATTTTTCTTTTCTTTTATACAGGCAAAAGACTTTTAAAAACGTGGAATTAATCGAAAATTAGATAATTGTGCGATAATAGTTTTAATCTATTTGGCACGATAACGAGACGAAGCGAAATTTCGCAAATAACAATGGGAAGTGGGAATGATATAAATAATGGCGCTGCCAAAAGTGGCACGGGCGTATGGTCATCAGATGGTCATGGATATTGCCTCAGATGGAACAATCACAAATCGAATCTCGTGGAAATACTGGAAGCACTCATCAAAATGGAATGCTATGTAGATTGCACAATTTATGTTGACAATCATGTGCAATTTAAAGCACACCGTGTTGTGCTTGCCGCGTGTTCACCATATTTTCAAGCCATACTACAAGACGCTCCACAAGATCACTGCAGTATCATCTTTCCAGGTGTACAAGAATTTGAAATGCGAACACTTTTAGAGTATATCTATGCTGGTGAAGTTAATATTGCAGAATCACAAATACCACGCATAATGAAGATAGCAAAGATGCTTGAAGTCAAAGGACTACTCGATATGGTTGATCTCACAAGCAACATCAGTCAGCAGCAACAGCAACCAATTTCTACACCACCAAATCACAATAATCTCTTTCGACAAGAGTCACATGCCAGTATATTATCAGAAAGTAAACGCGACAATCAAACTTCATCCTTTCCACTTCATCATCATCCACTGACACACTCATCACCAATTATTTCAACATCAACTAAGATCTCATCAGCACAGAGCTCATCATCACCGCCATACAATTACAAATCATCGCCATATGTTGCAAGTCTATACTCACAAAGTCCTAGCGGTACGCGTGATTTAATAGCTGGTCCAGGAATGCCCAATCAAGAGATGGGTGATGAAGAAAGAGGAATTCGAAATTGGCCACCACCCTTACCACTTTCACTTGCACGATCGGCTCAATCAATGCTCAGCTCTGTGTACGAAACTGGCTCCGATATGAATCCATTAAAACGCAAGAAACTTTCGTCAATAAACTCAATGCTGATGACACGTGACACACCAATATTAAGAAACGTTCTTGCTCAATCAAATGCCGCTGACTCATCACAAGGTAGCGTACATCCACAAAATGCCAATAGTCCAACTCGTGCTGACCTCTCAAGTCGAAATGATGGTAATGGTAATGGAAATGGAAGTGATAACATCGAAAATAATGACACTAATAATAACGAAAATAATGGAAATAATGCTGGAAATGCGAGTGGCGGAAATAATGGATCCGTTTATGTGAGCTATGCTCGCAAGAGTGGTGATCGCAGTTATCACTCATCAAATGGCAGCGACAATTCGGAAAAAGTGAGAATTTCTAAATGAACAATAGTTTTAATGTCCTTTAATTTTATTTTGTTTTTTTTCTCTTCTTGCAGAAATATAAAGATGAAGAACCAGCATCACCACTTACTGAAAGATCATTTGATGATGAATCAATGAATGATTCAAGACAACGTGTATCACCGCCAGAATTTGATATGAGAATTCCTGCATATTTGCAACAACAAGCTCAATTTCATCAGGCTCAATATCAGCACCAAAGTGGAGGTCAAGTTAGTGGATCAAGTTCACAAAAACCTGAATGGAAGCGATACAAGCAATATACCCGTAATGATATTATGTCCGCAATTGAGTGTGTTCGCAATGGAATGAGTGCGCTTCAGGCAAGTCGCAAATTCGGTGTGCCATCACGTACATTATATGATAAGGTAAAGAAACTGGGAATAACGACGGGAACACCTAGAAATCGTTCGTCATCGAAACGTGATCCCGGTCCAAGTTCGAGTAGTGCTGCATTCCCATATGGTTCATTAAGTGGCGCAGCAGGTGCCTTTTTGTATCCAAACCAAGACAATCAGTTATCACAATCGCAAGATTTTGATTCTGAACTGGAAAATGAACTCAAAATTCATCGACCAAATCCGCATGCAGGTCTTCTTGATCCTGTTTTTCTACAAAAATTAGCACAAGAAGCTCGCAGTGATGAATTCAGAGGTGATGCTTTGCATGCAATGGCATTAGCTGCTGCAGCTCACGCGCAATTCAATGGAATGGGTGCAAGTTCTCGCCCTCATGAATCACAAAGTGCCAGTGTTCTTTCAAAATTCATGAATCGCCATAGTGAAAGCATAGACATGGAACGTGAACGAATGGACCGAGAAAGAAGTCGATCGAATGGCGATCAAACATCATTGATTAAAAATGAACCAGTCGATGATGATAGTGATGAAGATATGGAAAAGGCAGAAAATTTGTCGCTATCGAAACGTGAATCTCCACCAAATATTACACCACCACCTCAAGCTCAAACACCACCTTCATTTGAAGCGCGTGGTGTAATTGTGCCACCAATGAAATATACATCCCCACGTTCGGAACCCTCTTCAACGACACCACCAAATATAAGCGAGCAAGCTCTGTCATTAGAGAAAAGTGAGTGCAAACAGCAAAGCTTCAATAATGATGCTCCAATTGCATTGACACCGACAACTACAGCCAATTATGATGATTAAACTGCACACATTAGAATCTTTATTTATCAGGTTTCTTGTTCCTAATTAGTGTACTGAGTATATAATATATATTTTTAGATTTATCGTTCCTTCGTACAAAACCATGTTCTTTTTTTATTCTTGAGTTCCCATCTAATTCTGTCACTCTTATTACTTGAGTTGCAAAATAATAAATAAATGACAATTAAGGAACAATAGAGAATCAAAATTATTAGCAAAGTAATTTTTTTCTTATACTTGTTTTTTGATGGGAACTCAATCATATTTTTTCCTTTTAAAAAACGAAGAGAAAAGAAATTTAAGAGCCTTAAAGCTAGAGTGTACTTTTTTGGACCAACATTTTAAATGTTAAATGTTAATTTTAACACTCATCCGCATGCAAACAACTACCTCGTACTAGTTAGCGTTAAAACCAACACTCTATACATTAAATTTGTTAGAATTTTAAAAAACATTTTCTCATTCTATCTATCAAATTAAATTTATATTTCAATCATTCGTCTCAAAAATATATCAACAAAGCAAAAGCAAAATTGTAACGATTCAGGTGAAAAACATATACAAGATTTTAATTTTAAGAAATTTAGTTCTAATAATCTTAGCGTATAAAATTTAAAAATATATTATTTAATAGTTCAATCAATCTATAATCTTAATTTACTTCTATTAAAAACAAAGAAAAAAAACGAATAGCAAATGGCAAAAAAGAGAGACAAAGAGAGCATAATAGTTTTTACACACATGTAGAGATAATATAAAATATGTTGATTGTTGTATTGAATGTAAACATATGAAGTGTTGATGTTGTGATAGATTTTTAACATTTAGACATCACCACATTCATTTGTCATTGATAAATTTTAAAATTTTAAAACACAAGTGTCTTACATATATCCATATCAAAGTGCGTTTTCAAAAATTATCGTGTATTTTCTGGACTTAATGAGGAAGGATTTTTTCGATAGATTTTAAGGAGAAAATAATTGTTGTAGTACTCGTACTCATCTTCGCCTTCAATCTCTTTTTCCTTTCTATTATATTTTTTTTATTTTATATACTTTGAGAGATAATAACGTCTCGGGGCTTAACTTTAGTTTTCAAAGTAGTTAAATTTATTATCTTATAAGGGTGCAATACTTTCACGTACAGATTTTTTTCTCTTTTAATTTTAAATCTTTGTTTCTTAGTTTCTATTAAAAAAATTGAAATAGCCATTACATTACTTGATGAGCCAATACAATAATACATCCGAATGAGATGAGCAAATGACATTTTGTGCTCTATGACGATTGAGATTTTTTTATTGTTAAAGTTCAGAGCTCATGCAAATTTGTAAACATTTCATTCGGAAAAGCCATGAATTGTCGCCATATTAAAAAAATTCAGTTATTTTCAAAAATGTTTTGTATCAAAATTTCATAATCTTAAAAAGGAAGAAAAGATACAAGACACAGACACAGACACAATACAATTTAGCTTAATTATTTTTTTATTTACAAGACTGAACGACTATATTTAATAAGTTTATTTTAGCTTCAATTTCATCGTAATAATTTGTATTCGATCGCGTAACTGATAAGAATGATTAGGCTTTAATTAATTCTATTATTAGGTACTATTCTTTCTTTCTTTTATATTTCTTTACATTTATATTACTTTACTTTACCATTTTAATTTTAAAAAAACATCTTTCTCTGTTAATTAATACAAAGAAAATTGAGACGGGGCAATAATGCAATAATAATCTTTTTATGCTCAGCTGTTATTTTTCATATATGAATAGTAAACTGGAAAAAAACGACGAAAAATCCTTTTTCTCGCACTTACGATGAAGACAAAAGTAAAAAATAAAAATAAAATAAATGAAATGATGAAAACCAATAAGAATAATTATTACATAGTAGATAAAATAAAAAGAAATATTGTGATTGAAATTAAATGGATTTAAACTAAATGGACTGATTATAAAAACTAAAAAGAGAAAACTATAATTTTACACATAAAGAGTTTTTTAGTTAATCGCAAAAGAAATAATAAAAAAAGTTGGAGAAAATGATTTAAAAAAAACTAAAAGTATGTGAAAAGAATTGAGCATAAAATTAGATAAAAGAATTCAAGTGTCAGTTAAATTTTATCGATATGAGGAAATAAAGCAAAGCGAATTTTTGATGTAGAATTTTTATTTTTATTTATTTTGACTTTAAATTTCAGCTATGATAAAATTTTTGAGGTAGATAAATTTTGGTTCTAATAGCACATGACAATTTCTATACATCAGTCTCGAATTGTTGATGTTGGCAGCAAACACAAGTATTTTTTTCTTTAATAATTCTCTTTGGAGATCTTTGTGTTCTCTGTAACATCGATAGTGCTATCTACCTTAATTCTAGACGAGATTAAGTAAAATTTTTAATAATGTCTTTAAATGCGTAACTTCCGCTAAAAAATAAATAACCTGATAAGAGTTTGTTTTTGTTAAAAAAATTACCGATAAATGCGAAAACTATCATGTAATAATTGACAAAGCAAGTTGATAACGAATTTCAAGTTTAAGGTCATTGACGATAAAAATTTTTCGCTGCTATTATTTTATATCTTCGCGTAATTTTTGTCGCATTTCTTCTGTCACAGCAAAACGACCACCGTGACCTGGTATTATGAAATCGACCATCTCTGCTATTTTTAGTCTATTTATACGTTGTTTTTTCTCATCTTCTGTTCCTGCCTCAATCCAAAGAGATTCGTCAAAAATATCTTCTTCTTTTTCAAAAAGATCGCCCACTATCGCAACACTTCGTCCATGATCTAGGTTTGTATTTTTGACTATGACTGAGACACAGGTTGATGTGTGACCCGGAGTAAAAACAACTTCAATATTGTTATCCAACTTGTAAGGATTATTTTCAAAATCATGATAATAATACATGTGTCTATGTGATACACAATTTCCAACAAAATGAGTAGCTTTTAAGAATAAATTTTGATTTCCAGTATGGTCAGAATGACCGTGAGTGCAAACAAGATAATCAACTTCTTCAGGTGCAACATGATGATACTTTAATTCCTTTAATAAAACATCTTTGTCCCAAGCTGTCATCGTGTCAACCTATGACGCATTAAATTTAGATTTTGATTAGACAATAAATAAAAATATATCTTTTTTCTCTCTTTCATACCAAAACAATTTTGTTTTCACCCTTTATCAATGTCACTGTGCAATTTGCTCTCATCTCTTGTTTTTCCTTATTATTATAAGAATATCCAGCAAATAATTCTATAATATTATTTTGATGATTCATTTTGATAAAAAAAATGCTGCTAGATAAATTTGTTATTGATGAAGGACTAAACTATGAAATAAATAAAATGAAGCTTATAGTTATCAAATCTATACATAGATGGAAGTGTAGATTTGAAAAAAATTAGTTCGTTATATGACATTGGTGTTTCAGATTGTTGAAGTTATTTTAAAGTTTTTACGGCTCTCGTAAATTTTCGAATTACAAAAATTATAATATTAAATAGCTGAGCGCTAAATATTAAATTCGAGTGCTGAACACTAAAAACATTAAAAATTGAGTACTGAGCACAAAAAGTTTTAAAAGATGTTAAAGTGAAAACTAATGAATAATTGACTGAACAAAAGAAATGTTGAATTCGTAGCATATATTTAAGGAGTAAATAAACGAAAACATCAGAATGATTACAGTAAATAGTAATCTGATGATAATTGAGAATTCTCATGTAATTTGAATAGAAAATAATCATCTATTTATGTGTCACTGTAATTACTATGCAAAATTTTCTCAGAATAAATTTCTTATTTGAAAATCACTTGATCTCTCTCTTCAAGGTAGATATGAAAGAGAGAGAAAACAAGAGGAATATAATGTGATATCTATAATCACCATTCAGCAAAAAAAGCTCACGAATCATTGTGTTAAAATGCAAATTAACTTGTGATTATAGTAATTCTGAGCATTCTTCTTCATTCAATTAGACATTTTCATTTTTTCTTGTTGAAATTTCAAGATTATGTTTGATAATGGTGAATGCAAGAATAATGAAAATAAAGAATTTTAACTTGAGTGGCGAGTATACTCGAGTAGATAGAAAAATAAGAATAAACGATGAAATTTTAAGCTGATATGTGGATGGTTCTACTATTTCTCCTTCTCTTATAAATAATAAATGGAGAAAAGAATTTTTTACAAAGAACACAACAAAGTTGATTGTTGTTTTAACCATATGAAATAATTTGAAAGTAACATCGCAACTTCGCTTATTTATTCACTTAATATTTCCTCTGAAAGCGGCAAGCAGAAGCAGCATGAAGAGAATCACAATATGGAATTCATTTTTATTGAGCGAAATTGAATAAATTAAATAAAAATTTCTTTCCATTGAATAAGATGTTCTTGTCCGATGATTCGATGAATTAATTGCTGATTCTAAGATATTGTATGAATTTTTTTAATGCTTTCGAAGACTTAATGAACATGTACCCTATGAACAACAACAACAGAGATCGAAACATGAACATGCATAACTAATAAAAAGACATTTATTTTATGGTCAAGAGATTAAAATCATTTACTTAACATTCTGTAGTTGAATTGAGTCATAGAAAATAAAAAATAGAAATTACACACATAAAGAGAATAAAAATTTCTCAATTAAGAACCAAGCCGAGATAATCGTCCATTAATGTTCCGATGGCGAAAATACCAGTAGCATCAACTCTTGTTCCAACAATTTTTAAACGAATCTTATCTTCCGCGGCTATAACAATGTCTTCATCTTTGGATTTGTAGCACGCTGGATTACTATTTGGACAAAATTGCATATCAGCAGGAATGGAATGATGTGAAATAAAACAAGAAAGTGGTCCGATTTCTGCAAACATCCCCACTTTGTTGACTTGTTTTACTACAGCATCGAGCACTTCTCCTTTGAACGGTCGGAAGACAATGGCTTTATATTTAACTGGATACACAACAAATCCTTGTCCTGCTTGAATAATTCCTGCTCCAATATCAATAATTGTCGTGACTGCTATCACAAAGCCATATTTTCCTGTACATGTGCCTTCAACTTCTGTATAGAGCTTCTGTCTCACTGTGTCAAGTAATTGTGGTCCAAAGTATCGTGGATGAAGTAGAATCTCATGTTCAAGAGAAATCTTATTAGATAAAAAAATTAGAAGAATCATAAATTTTTGTTTACACTTCGCGGCAGAAAACAATTTTCATAAATATTTGTACTAAAATCTTCAACATACGTGATAAAACATATTAAAAGTTAATTAAGGTAAAAATTTAAAGACAATAAAACTTTTTTGATACTTGAATGTTCTGTATTTCTTTTAAAGAACACAAATTTTTCACGCTCACAAACCAAAACACACAAAATTTTTGCTATGGGGCAACACACTTCGTTAAAATATTTTTTCATGAAATTCAAAAAATAACTGTCACGTGTCATCAATATTAAATTTCAAATTTTTACGCAAGCATAAGGAAAATTACAATTTCAGATTAAGTTCTTGAGCATTAATTATCATAGTTCACCGAACTGCACAAAGAAAATCTTTTTCTCTATTTGACATTGTTCTATCTAGACAATCGTTGAGAGAGAAATGAAAAAAATGCCCGGAATAGAATATGCGATATCTTGCTTATATTTTATGCGCTGAGAACATATAACTGTGAATGAAATGAGAAAAAGAATAGAAGAATTTTTCTAATTTAAAATTTTTATATATTTTTCTTAAATAAATTTTTCCTTTCACATTTTTGAATTATTATCATTATATTTACAACTAGCAGCAAAAAAAGACTATCATCAAAACAGCTTCGAGCTTTGTTCATCTCTTTCTATCCTCTCTTCATCTCCTTCCTCATGCTTCATTACTTGTATCAACAAGTTCCTCATTTTAATTAAATCTCATAACAAGAAGCCGTAATAGCTGCAATATTAAATATCCTCTAATGTGGTAATAGCGGCATTTTCAATAGGTGAATCTATTCGTGATCGCCGCCTCGCATGTACTGAGGTAGTTGAGAAATTTATTGCCAAAATTATTCCTAACACTAGAGCCAGCCTTAATTGGGGACACATCATTTTTTCTTTTCACTACGATCACTCTGTAATAATAAATAAAATGATGTTCTAAATGCCATGCAAAAAGCACACACACGTGAAAGAGAGGAGAAAAAAGAAAGTTTCTCAGTTTATTGTGCTATTATTATATTATTTGATTTCATCCGAATATGTACACGTTTTGCTAAATGCCAGTAACGTTGTCGACGATGAGATAAATGTCTATTTAGCGTTTCTTATAATAAGAAATATCGTATTAAGTAATTGATATTTTGTCCGTCATCTTCCAAATCATTAATTCCATTCCTCGAGCTCACAAGATTGCTTTCCTTCTCTCACATTCAATCTGTTCTGTCTGTCGTGAATCAGTACTTGTGCGCTTGTTGCTTTAATACTTAACTTTTAATCACAACAACAGCAGCACCAATAAGATGATGATAAAATAATAAAGAAGAAGAAGATCATGAAATGATGATGAAAAAGAAAGAAATATGAAAATGAAATGGAGAAATATCGCAATATTAAATCTGACACATTTTTTCTAACTCTAACTCTCTTTCCTTTTTCATCATAACTATCTATTATGATTATACATTTCTAATGCGATTCTTCAATGAAACTGACTAGGAACATCTCAAGATGTTGAGAAATTCGAGTTCATGTCGCCGCTTCTGCTACATAACAGTTTCAAATCAGAGAGAACGATAATTTTATTAATAGACACAATTTTTATGTAAACATTTTTATGAGCTTCTCTCTGTCTCACTACTCACTTCAAATAAAATATTGATAAAGAAGAAGAACAACAGTAATGGGTAATGAGAATGACAAAGAGGGAAGAAGATGAAGAATGAACAAATTTTATTTTTAGCAATCAGTGCGAAATTCCATTTCTACTCATGATGATGAGCTTTTTCTTTATCTGTCATCTGTTTGTTGTTGCTGTTACGAGAAAGAGAGAGGTCATTA